>DWNJ01001004.1:0-13054 GCA_018250275.1 Udranomia eurus
CTAGGATCTGGGATGGAGTAAAGAGCTCAGGGGTTAAATGACAAGTGGGCCCTGCCATATTTAGACACGAGATTATCTAACTAATTGTAAGAACATCTGCTTTTCAAACTAGTCCAAAAATCCACAAATGGAAATCAGAACTCATCTCTGCACGCCGCCGACTTTATTATATATCTTCTTTAAGTAGTTATAAAAAAAAGTCTGTAAACTCGTAAAAGCTACACGCGTCGGTGTCCGCTTAGTTCTTTCAAGTCATCAAATTGAATGTAATGAACTTCGTTGTTTAAAATAAATTGAAGGTTAAGATGTACTATAAACGGAAACAGAAGCTTGCGCTTGTGTTGAAATCGTAATCCAAATTTTAAACAATATTGTAAGTTTCAAATTCTATTTATATCGATTTTTTAAATTGAAGGTGTCTTATCGGTATTATCATTAGCCAACAACTTCGAGTGACGGAGGGACAAATCTTTAAATCGAAAATATTTCATACTATAATCCCCAACTCAAAAGCAAAAGGACGTATGTCCTGTATTAAATATAGAAACCGATGCAGATATATTTAAAACTGTGGCCGTAGACGAACTCGCACAAAGGGAGTGACGCGCAGAGGCGAGGCGAGGCTCAGGAAACGAGAAAATTAGGAAGTGGTCATTGGTTACAATTGCGTCGCCTGCTCGCAGCGCAAGCACGACGATCCACTAGTTGACGTTGTTAACTTTGCGTCGCAAATAACCACTTTGGACACCGTTTCATTACTGCAATAACCTACATAACTTTATGACACGGGTTTTAAATCTTCCACGATATAAAATCCGGTCACATCTTTGTAAAACGTCGAGTCCTATGTTGTTCTGCGTAATGGCGCCGTAATGCCATCACATGTATGTTTAGATCTGTTTAAAATTTAATATCGTACAAAGAGTTATCCTATGCGTGTATCCTCACTGGGTTATTACATATTTATACATTTCCTCGGATTTGCCCGGAACCTCGGCAGGTACTGTTGAATTTTAGGTGCGTACCTACAAATGTTTTATTTTCAAGTTATATTTGTTACACTTTGTTTCATGTGCTAAATACTTAATCACTTTGTATACAGGGATACATAAACGCATCATGTAAAGGCTACAATTACTTACAGTTTTTAATCGACATCAAAAAAGGAGCAGGTACGACGTGTATTTTTTTTTACTTGATGTGTTTTCAAGCAAACTAGTTCTATTGTTTGTCTCAGTTCTACGTTTGATATTACTATCCAGATTCCAGAATGATATAAGAACTACATTTGTGAAATGTGTACAAAAATTTATTTGTTTCCAAGTATAAAGGTTTCCCTTTGAAGATATTAGCCATGGCCTCCAACCGTGCATAGTAGTGAGTCGAGATCGCACTTCCATTGTCTTTTCGACTCACCTCCCCCACTTCTCAGTTTTTCACAAAATCGCAAAGTTCAAAGTTATGAAACAGAATAAAAACTATTCACATTAAACGTTATTTTTCCATATTTATTTTGCAACGTCCGTATCGCTTAAGGGATTCCAGTTTGAGCCACCAACTTTTAAGTACGCTGCCGTTTTCTATTAACGGAATGGAGTTTTCTTCGCAAAATCTTATAAGTAAACAAGATATATAAAGGAGTTAAATATGTTCAGTAATACAGTAACTTTTAGGTAAGTAAGTACTAAAGTAATATCAATAAACCCATTTATAAAAAACGGCTGTTATAAATGTGCCAACACTACATACATATATAGAATGTCTATCCTAAAAAGTTTAATACTCAGCATATTCGTATAAAAGCTTATTTCATCGAAACTGTCATATCTGATACTTCGGAGCAAACTGTGCACATGTTATACGTATATAGTATATCTGTCAAACAAAGCTAGGGCAAGTAGCTAGTACAATATACCGTACATGCGTGACATTGGTACCAAAGACCCTAAAAGCAAAATAACAAAGCTTTGAAAATCAAGGGAGATTCAACAATAGCGAGAAGTAATCCCAAAAACATTAAATGGATATATTTTTCGTGAATAGAACAATTTTAATCTTATTGTGTTTCATTTACAATGGGTCGCTTGGCAAAAGCATCGCGACTCTCTTTGAAGTTGGGCGGGTTCGCCTCAGAACGATACAGTAGTGGTGGGCGGAGGGTGTCGCTCAAGACATTAATAATCACGGCCGGAGGTGGGCCCTGTCCCTTGTACCCATTGCTCCAGAGCTCGTTCTTTTCATACTTAACGAAAACGGTGCCCTCGATGCCCTAATGGCGCGTTGGGTACATATACCCATTCCCACGCTCAAACGCCATCTGTACGCGTTCCCGCTGGATTCTTATTGTATCGATAACAATACGTACAAATATCATCTTGTATAAACGTTAATTAGAAAAGCTGCCATAATAATACGCTTTTAATGACTGCGATAAGTAATGTAAGCGTATTCATTATGACACGATAAAATTAATAAAGATACGGTAAAATAATTATTGATCGTAAATTAAAATTCATACGCGCAGTAGAACTAATGAGTATCGCTGGACGTATCACGTTATAATCCTCGATAGGCGGGGGGAATTATTGTGGTAGAGGAGATATATTTAGAAGATAGTCATAAACACGGCTCGAGGTTACACATGCGAGACACACTGAAGAGTCACCCCCTCTTCAACACTGCAACGAAGAGCACTCGACTTTTGAATTCTAATTGTTTACCGCGGCTTTTCTTCACAATTATATTCAAACATGTCCAAATATATGTGCAAAAACAAAAAAGACATGGTGAAATCACGTAAACGTAAATCCTCCTATTCTTAATACTAAATATTATTTTAGGTAGAGATATTTTTTTGTTTTTTTTACAAAGAATATTTTCAGAAAAGGTATTGTTCGCATGGTTCTGTTTAGTAATTAAACTTACGGAACGGAGGAGATACAATGATCATTACACATGTGGCGTGCCGCCGTCAGTCATATCCGGCGGGCGGGCCACCGCGTAAACAAACTGACTTTTTATAGAGCGGTTCTGCGATTCGTCTAGCGTTCATTTTGTCTGTTTAGTCTCTTTCTATTCTTATTATTTTGTTTAAAACATTTATGATGTATAGAAAAATATAGTAGACAAGGTAGCACGTCTTGGAAGCGGTTATACCGAATGTTGGACACTTTGTGATCTATCTGTTCCTAAAATCGTTAAAGGTCTCTAGAACTATTTTCCTAGTATGCTTTACCACGCTACTTCGAAGTGATTTGGTGGAGCTGTTAATAGCAAGTGTCGGATGTTTATCATAGTCCCATATGGTCTCCAAAATTGTTTAACGACTGCTATCTAACGACAGTAACCGGGGCAGCCCACTCAATGTGCCTTCCGAAGTGCTAAAACGAGCATAAAACAGTTCACGAGCAGTACTCCTAATCGCACACTACTTTGCCCAACTTGCTAGATCGTAAGTCTACTATAACCAACACAAATACTTCGTTGAACACATTCAAATGAGCGAGATAGATCTTTTTCAGTAGACACTTTACCGAAAATACGTCACTACCTATTTGTTAGTTGCGTATAAAATTTCTAAAATCGCCCCCGAATGTAATATCTGCTCATGATATGTTTTTTTATTACGATAGTCTTCGAAATACTTTGCCGATCGTTGTCCTCTGGCTAATTTTGATACCAGACGGCGAGAATGTTATTTTTAAAATAGACGCGAAAAGTGCGTTGATCAACCAAATAGATTGTAACGATTTCACAATAACGGATTAATGTTATGAAGTAAAAATATGTAAAATATAATTTACCGATTAAGAATATTATTTTACAGCGACAGTTATTGGTAAGTATAAGAGTGATAAAAATTCAGTTGTATAGAATAAGAACATTGAATATGATGCAACCGCTGAGCGAACGCTGCTCCGTTCAGAATTAGATAATTATATCAAGTTCAATTAACCGTAATTGATCTCAACTGGACAATGTGAAGTGTAAAGATGAAGGGAGCTCGCTCGGTACGCATGACAGTTGCGTGCTCACCACTGTTACGCATGAGCTACGTCATGTTTTAAAAGTAAACGCCTTGTTTTGTTCTGTATAAGAAAAAAATAAACAGCAAGTAAATTTCTCTTTTCAATAGATCAGACAACAGAACAGCGAACAAGGTAATATCATTTTAAAACTCTACATCATAAGTCCATTAATTTGAACGATTTATCTCTCTGTCGTAGAATTTCTTCAAACGTGTCTGCCCGCATTTATTCTAGATAATAAACCCAGACGGGATTGTTATTGTGACCTATTAAGGGGTGCACAACTTGATAACACTATGTAAGTTCAACGACTACTTCTTATTATCAGTAACTGATTACTTTGTTTTAATGTTCAAACACTTTGGACCCTACCCTCGATACCATCCTCCTCTATTTTACAAATTAACAATGTTTATTAATTCAGGCACATGTTAATTCATGTACATGCATAATTTTTTGAACACAGCTCCAGAGTTTAAGATAACATGAAAGGGACTGATTTAATTTATTACAATAAACAAGCTTGAAATAAACAGGGACCAGACATCACGTTAATTTGGACGCGTGGGAGGCACTGGAGGCATTTTGAAGCGTCCCTAAACATGCTGTCTCGTCCACCCACAGATGTCTAGTATATTGCGTAAACACCATCACCCCTTCCCTTAAAAACGATAAACTAACTAGGTAAGGAGGATCTGTTTGGTGTGTCTTTAAACATTCTGTTCTTTTCCTCTGAAACTAGCCATCGATGCGATTTTTACTCCGAAGAATTAAGTTACAAAATAGCAAGGTACTAAGCATTACTGCGGTAAATCAACGATACATTAGCAACTTAGAGGGCTTTACAATGAGATATAACGCCTCGAAGAGGTAGCGAGGAAGAGGAGGTGCTTTACTGATTTTTAAATTGGTATTTGCTATTGTAATTTTTTATGTCGTCACACACTTTTTCTGTAAAAATTAACATATTATTTTTATAGAATAGACATTGGCGAAAGAATTAGATACCATTTTATGTTTTCTAATAACGATAAATATATTTATATAAAAATAAAAAAATGGTCTGCCGTCCATTACACAGTTTCATCAAAAAACATGAATGAAAATGAAAGATAAAAATCATCAAATATTATGCAAAGTACATAATATCTCCAAAACGTATGTGTTCAGTCAATTACTATCTCTTATACATACCACGTTGTATTATACATTATTCATGGCCCGAGAACTGAATAAATACGATGTCAAATTTAAGTCCGGACCTAACCCGGCAAAAATAATTCATTCTACAAGTACAAACGTTGGAATAAGCTTCATGCAAATATTCTTCCCGTTGTTTTATTTTCTGGTAATTTAAGCAGCCAGCAGAGCCGCGATACTCTCACGGAGACACGGGCAGAAACTCTGTTTGGGCGGCATTTCTTCTAGCGAATATTATTTTGTATATTAATATTCAACAGTTTGCAGTGCTGCTACGTGACCGGGAGAGTATTTACAGTGCTTAGCGAAGCGCGTAGCCTCAGCCTTTGCGGCCGAGCACCCCACTGTAGGCTTCGCATCGATGATGTTACATACGATTTACACTCGTTAAGTATAATAGCTCTTAATTAATATGATGGGATATCAATTTAAATTAGTATGAAAACTATTTTTTACGCGAATGTATTTTAATTGATAAAATGATATTTAACTTTGTTTGTATTACTAAAAGCTTATGATAATGATGAATACATCATTAGGTTACGTGTAATAAACACGTAAGCTTTCTCTACACCAGTATAGTACTGTGATTAATGAATTGATTAGCATAATACGAGTGGCTAGGCATTACCATTAACTAGTACAAGAAAAAGCCCAATGAGTTCACAAATTAAAGGATACACTTCTGGTTTAACATAGCGTATATTTGTTTGGGAAATTATTTTATAGCCGGGTAGAGTAATGACCGAAGTTAAACTCTTCTGTATGATAAAACTTAGCAGTTTTCGTACGTCACTTTTCTAAATGTTGCGTATGGAGTAAACACGAGTAGGGAACGACTTAAAATATCCGTTTCTATCAAAAAGTAAACAAATTATTTTGCACATACACTGCGCGGGCGAAACCGTTACTGGAAAATTCTATAGCTACAGTAAATTTCTATTTATCGGCTGTCGGTACGAGGGGCACGCGCAATACGCCTCACAATATTGTGTCTCACTAGATAATTCATAGAGCAAGGGCCAACTGCTCTCGGCCTTTTGTTGGAAGTAGAAATAATCTTGGGTGTTCGGAGCAGATAGCTGCGAAAGCTCTTCCGGGACGGATGCATCTCACATTACAAAATCCTATTAGACAATTCAAAGAGAAGTGATTGTCAGAACCTTCATTTAAATTCTCCGGTCCATACGTACGTTACCATCTCTAGGTCCTATTTTGAGGTCATTAAATCTAGTCTCCTTTAAACAACCATTTATTATTTGCAACATTTCTACTGTTATTGTCTTAGAAGCATTACAAATAACAAGATTTATAAATCTTCGAATTCCAGATTCCACCAAATATGCGAGTTATGTTTCGTAGTTTAGGTATTTCTATTGTAAACTTTCCTGCGCTACCCACATTTAACTTTAAACTCCGATGTATTGGTATTTCTAAAAAAAAACCTTTGGATTTATATCGGCTGACATTCGCACTTTTGATTTTCAAAGAGGAGGTGGGGGGAGTAAAATAACATAAATTCTAAACTAAACAATATATTTTGATTTAAATAACATAACAACATCTAAAAACTGCAGTCTACGTATCAATTACATAACATGTATTAATACATAGACTGCAGTTTATCGAGATACGTATTCTGTTTGCTAAGCTTAAATGAGATTTTGTTTTTCTTGTTCGAACGAAACAAAACAAAAGGTTGTAAAGATAATGATGACGAAATACGCAACAGAAATGCGAAGTAATATAATTAAAAATATTTCCAAAGCTCTGGCATCAAGTACAAAAGGTCTTAGTTAATAGCGAACGAAGTCGAGGGAAGTAGCCCCGAGCGGTATCAAACAACGAGTACCAGACGAGGGATGGAGAACTTGCCTCCCTCCCTACTATTCAGTTTAGATCTGTTGACTTGTTACAACTCGTTACGGCTACTGTTAACTACGTATATTTATTCTAAAGCATATAAACAGGTATATTTTTCTTTTGTTTTACGTTGGCTATTAAATCGAATACCGTGGCCATACGAAGAACTATTTCACTAATACTAATTTCTATCGTGACAATTTCGCTCGTTTTAACACTAACTTAAAGACTTAAAGAATATACATACATATACATTTATGAACAACAAACCAAAAGTTGTTGTGTCAATGAAGATCGTCTTCATAAGAATTAAAAAGACATCTTGTAAAAAAAAACACTATTTCCCTTTGCGATTTGTATTTCAAAGAGCGGTCCTATCGATAAAATAAATAATAAAACATTTTGTAAAATAAACACTATTTTCCTTTGCGATTTGTATTTCAAAGAGCGGTCCTATAGATAATATAAATAAAAAGTTACAAGTGATGTAAACGTAGACGTAATAAAGTGGCTGTGTATTTTATAATGGCCCGTTTCTTACCCACCCTATTAAGTTTCCATACCATGTCGGAGAAAACGACAAACATTTCGCAACGCCCTACGTTACCGAGATATAATATTAAAATCTGAACGGTCACGTTGTTCTCTTTCCATTTCATTCACCGACTTCCAATTCGTAAGAACTTAAAATGAGAGCCCCTTTGGGAGCAAAAAATTAAATTTGCATTTAAAAGCAACAGCAGACTTTTTATTAACTTGGCTCGGTAAGGTCGAGTCAAACATTGTCTTGAGAGTAGTATTCTAGTTTAAAACTTATTTGTCAAAGTTCGCGCGGCGGGCGGTGCTAACGGAATAATGTTACTTTTTCAATCTCTCGATAAAATAAAAACTGTTTACCACAAAGTTAGTTAGTGGCTAAGCTGTCCCCGCTTATAATGCTAAAATTACCTTTATCATTATTTTTCCTAGTAATCATCACCACAATCACCTAAGGATTTGGTAAACCATTTGCTGTTGTATTTTTTTGTTTCAGGCAAACTAGTGTTGTGGTGAAGGTGGCTCTTGTGGTTGCTGTACAATCGATTCACAAAACAGATAGGTACACATATTACTGAGCTTCGTATTTATGAACTCTGAAGGCATGAACCACAAAACGGAGGTAAATTCCGTTCTATTTTTTTCTCGATTTTTCCTATTTGAGAACAGGACAAACAATATTAAGAAATGCTATTAAGTTCGTGTTCTGTGTAACATATCATATTATGTAGACGTATGTACGTCCCTTAATTAGGATCCCAGACAAGAGTCTTAACTGTTATCCAGACTAATGGCCACTATTAGCTGCAAAATTAATTAGTATTACAACAAAAGTGTCATAAGTATATGTTGTATCAAGATAAGAAGAAAGTAATTATGTTGTTTTCTGAAACAGAAATTGGATGGTTTTTCTACCGACAATAATGTAATATCCAGAGATCGCGGATTCGAATCATATTTAAGGTAAATCATCTGTTTAATTATTTAATTTTAAACCTGAGGGTAATACATTGCTGTAGGACATACTTGTCGCTTGATTTTTATAACATTATCTATTTTAAAAAATCTCTAGAAATATTTTTATAATGAAGTGGTGCCAAATATTAATATTGTTATATGTTTCAATTTACTTATCACTTTTATTCAATCCACTTACTATAATTGAAAGAAATTGATTAGTCTTGTTACTAGAATATTTAGAGCGAAGCAACAGGGTGTCATAATCTTTAATGTTACAAAGACAAAATGATACGAGTCGTGCCAAGTATTCGAGATAAATCGGATTCTTTATGCCTAAGAAAAAATGCAGGTTAAAGTGGGAACGTAATGTATTCTTTAAAAGCTTCAGACTTGGTTCGCTTAAACTGCATTTTAGCCTGTTTAATGTCGACGTAATTGAGTTGATTAAGGCGGCCAATTTTGACGGTATGAAAGAAATTGGTACTTCTAGTGAAGCCCTGCATAATGCATAATATGTATATATTATTATTGAAAAACTTCTAGCCAAAGTTTTACTCACTCACTGTGTACTGGCAAACAGAAATAGACAATTCTCATTTTTCGAAGCCGTTGAAGTATACTTATAAACGTTATATTTATCATAGACTTGAGATGAATATTCCCACTCTCTAAAGTGAATACAAATCATTGTTTTATAATTACCTACTTATCGAGTAAAATCGTGTACTATAAAACTAATCGATAGCCAACGACGTTGCGTAAGAATATACAATAGATGGATAGTTAGTTACATATCAAATCTGTAGTTAGCACGCTTGTGGGCTCCACTGTGTATGTAAATGAATCGCGTCTGTGAGGCTCATCACAATATCTCTACAGGCCAATGCCTTAACACACTAGACACGATTAAAATTGGACAACAACTTCTGCTTTCGTTTTAGGTTTGAAATTAACGTTATGCCATTTTATTGCGACGTAGTACGTGCTGTAATGTAACCTAATTTTTCATTGTCTGAATAATTTTAGGATTCTACTTGAAGTATTTACTTTACCTACGACACACATAATATATTACGATAATTGATATACAATTCAACTCGTGCAACTAAACGAGACTGGGCTGCAAATTTACCCAAACAGTATTAATGAATGATAAGGTAACGCAATCACAATCCTCTGTCCATTTGAGTCGATCATATATCTACAACGAGTATACTGTGAGAATAATGAAAAAAAGAGAAATAGAGCAGACAACGTTGCATCACAGGTACTCGGGCTTCGCTCGGCAATCCCTTTAAAACAGCAGCCGCGGCGTAGGTACTGGGTACCCCATTTTATGGGTCGCCGGTCCCGTTAATTAACTCTTACGTGTCCTACTAACTACCTCTGTTGTCGTATAGCTATAAACAACAAAGGAGAAATACTCAGATTGAATATAGAAATAATATACTTTCCTAGTTAATATTTTGGATATTGAGTTGGTATGTTTTGGTTATGCCACATCCTGGCAATCTTAAAACAATCAGAGCCGCGAGATTAACCTAGTTAGTCAGTTATGGTCAAGTTAGTCATACTTGTTTCATATCGTGTAGTGCGAACACTTATCGGAAGTATTTATTAGTCGTAGTCGCAAGTATTGACAGCATTTCCACATGCACACATACATAGTTAACGGTCAGGAATTTCTCCCGCTGGCACGCAGCTCTATCTCACGCAAATAGTCACGCTACACTATATATGGAAAGTAGAGGCAATTAAGTAATTTGACATGTTGCAAATGGAAGACTGTGATTCAGGTTTCACACTAATTCTATAGGAGGTAGAACTCTTCCTCGTTCGCGCTCGTCCCTACCGACCCACCTATTTCTGCCTCGCAACACGCTAAACTCACTCTCACTAATTCTAAAGGGATCCGATGACAAGGTGTGCTGGAAACAGGCTTCTTACTTCAGACAATTCTTTGTTTGGTGTTTATAACTCTCGTCGATTTTCCGACAGTTTCCCCTTGATAATACGTAAACGTATTCTTATATTACTTTGCTATTGTTATTAGCGACCCACATGAAAAGTGCGAAAATGTGTTTACAGCCGTGTGTGTTAAATTAAATCGCTTTTAGTCTTATTTATCGATATCCATCAATTAGTCATACACTCGCGTACGCTTGCCTTCTACATTGAGGTCAAAGGTTTTTTGCGAAATTGTTCACTTCATGGTGTCAGCGTGCCGTACGGAGTTCTAGGAAATATACACTCGGAGAACTTGTCTGAGCAGTCTAAACGCTACTTGCACTACGCCTTGTAGCTTTCTCCAATTTACAGTAAACATTGATTTCCGTAACGAAAATAGTCATTAAATTATAGTTTCTCCTTTAGACCGATCTCGTTGTAACTTCCGCGACGTTTGGTGTTCAAAGTTGTTTACAGAAATTCCAAAGCAACATTTTTAGGTTAATGAAGTAAATAATCGCAGTTGCGGACGACGTCGGGTGTCGTCGTCCGATCCGGTCCGTAATCCCGGTTGACAGGCAGCAGGCCGCCGCGGCGCGCGTCCCTGAAACCATCACCTACAGGGAATATTGATCTTATTCGAGCTTGATTAACTCGGACGTTGTCGACGTGCTAATAATATCCCAACTCTGGCACTGATCCAGGAGAGGCCTTAATGGTACTTCGATGCACGACAACTTTCAAAGGTTACACACTCACCGCGATTGAATTCGATATTAACCCGTTGCTATCACACATTTAATTAAAAGCTGCCTACGCATACACCGATTTCATTATTTTCCACCATAAAATTTGTTCGACCTTATTTCCATGTAATATCAATTTGTAATGGTAATTTTATAATAAAATTGTGTAATATATGATTCCTGCCCCAGTTGTGGGAAGAGACCTGTTCCCAGCAGTGGGACATAAAGGGGTTACGGCCAATATTTGATTACACAATTTTCTTTAAGAAGTTGAACAGATTAGAAAAAAAAACTAATCTGTTTGTTTGTAAAATACGAATAATTTTCACAGACACGAATTGGTACATTTGGTTTAAAAGTTGTCTATGCATTTAGAGAAAAATGATAATTTTGTAAAACGTTAATATTTCTAAAAAAACACTTTATTTAACTTTTACATTTCAATTCAAATGAAATTAATCGAAAGAAAATATTTACCTAGCAATCTTGCAAGTTTCATTATGGTTTTGTCGAGGTTTCACCTAGGGACGCACAAATCAATAATGCTGTGCGTAGTCAAACATTTTTGAAAGCCTGCTGTTCGCAGACCAAACCAAGAGCGCAAGCTCCTCGTTCATATTATATTATACTAAGTATTGTAGGCGTAAACAGTGGCGTAGTATGAAACCGACGTTTAGGCCGAAGTTGAAGTTAATAGTCGGGACCTTACGTTGAAAGTTTAGAATTACGACGCAAGCGCCCACGGAGTGATTAATGTGCGTAAATTTGACGTACCAAACATAAGATAGGTATAGTATTTTGTAACATATTTAATGACACAATAAACAATTGCTTTAATGAGGTCTATGGTCTGTTATATTTACTATAGCTTAAGCTGAGCATGTAAAAACTATTTTACATTTTTAAATGTTATTTCAGTATATGTGCTTCAGTATACTGATGATAATTAACCAAAATTGTGAAACCAAATTGGTTCTTTTTACTATTCACTATGTACTTTTTTTGAATCCTTTTGAATTATTTAGCATAATAATAAAATAACGCAAATGATATTTTTTATATTTTTAATTTTATAACTTATATTTATACATAAAATTCCTTAAAGACAACTTTAAACAGAAAATTTTAATGAAGATGCGTTATGCATTTAATGCTCTACTATGTACTTTTCATTGCTATGCTTGGAACTTGTAAATTCATCCATCCATCTTGTTATTTTTCTATAATTTAACAGAAAAATAGCTCACGCGACTGTCTATTCTGATTAGGTTTCGCCGACAGTTCCATTCGCGTTGATATTACTGAAGTGTTACAACTAAAGCTCCCTACCTAAAGATAATTTCGGAAACTTTCAGAACTTTGTACGTTTATATAAGTATTCGAGGCAACGTATGCACGAGGCTTTGTAAATATGCAATTTGTAATTTCGTGACAGGTAGCTGTCGTTCAAACAACATGTGACACGGTTCTTGTCGCTAATTATTCTGTGAAAAATATCTCAATGTTGAATTTGAAGTAGAAAATGTAAGTAAAATTATACGTGGCATCTTGACACCCACAAAATTATGATTGGTAGGTCAACGTGGACCCACCGATACTTGTCGAGTAAGTATAATAAGAATATAAATTATTTTTAAGATTATAATTTTAATCTTTTATTGTTTATTTTCAACACACACTAGTGTTACATTTAAGAGTAGTATCCAAATTATGTCAGCATTGAATTATTTTTCTCTAAACTGATTAATAATGCAATGTATCATGTGTCTACAA
>DWNJ01001005.1:0-13053 GCA_018250275.1 Udranomia eurus
CCACTGACACGAACACACTCTTAACTTAAGTCTTGTTTAGCTACGGGTAAACAAAACTAATCGTTAACACTTTAGTGATAACAAACACAAAATACTAGTGGATTAAAAAACGAACGAGGTTCAACATCAGGTGGTCGCGAGCGTCCGTTATCAAAAAATATCACCGCATCTGTAAACTCGTTTCCAGTCAATAATGTACAATATTTTTGCATTTTGTTTGCCTATTCATACGAGTGGGTATGGCGTCGTTTCCCTCCGAGCACGCGCACACACATTAGTAATTCAAAGGGTCTTTATCAAATAAGTCATAAGGACATGACACGGTGTTTAGAATCTTAGGTACGCGTTTTGCATTTGTGATAGCTGTGGAGCCTATCTTCTTTATTTGTTTAGAGTATGTAGAGTGCGGGTTAACGAATTACCCTGGGAAAATATAAATTTGGTAGCGAACAAGCATGCAGTTCACCTGATGGTCGCTGCCACCCCTGGATGTCTCTCGACCTGAGAAGCATTAGCGCCAACACCTAAATTCAACCGAATCGACTGTTCGGCATAACATGATTCCATCTCTATTCGTTTTATTTTCTGATATCTATCCATAATGTCATGTTAAAGACGAGTGTAGATACTTTTTTGATTTGAAAGAGATAATCATGATTTCGCATATCGGCCCTTTTGCTTCTAAGGTTGAGATTTCTAATCAACTCAAATTTGACGTCAAATGCGTTGTTATCCCTGAGCACTAAGTTGAAACGCTCCGGTTAAGTGTGTCTCCCTTACCACTCCCTTTAACGACTAAATGTTACCACCTTATACCTGAAAGTGAGATATATTTAACAGTACGGTTTTTTCACTTCATTCTTCATCTTTCGTTATGTTTTTATAAGATCGTTTTGTGTAATCTATTATAATTCCTTCGAGATAGTAATTATAAGGCAAAAGAAGAAAGCATTCATAAACTCAGAAGCTATAACAGCCAAGTGGTTAAAACAGAAATGTTTTCTTAGAAATTTACTGTGTTATCACAACATTGACGAATGAAATAATGCAATTTCTGCACATCTTCTCAAAGTCTATCGATTGGTACTTGGCGTCATTGTTAAGGTATTAAAGCTTTTACTTAGTCTTTCGAAGCTCTCTGATCAATAACGGAACGTCTGTCCTCACAGGCACAATTCCATGCACTATGTTTTTTAATTAAAACATCGATCCATACTTTTTCACACAATAATTCCACTTACCATTGATGCTATGAACATATAGTATGTATATTGCGTATCCAATTTTATTAAGCTTGTCATACATATGTCTAGTTAACCGAGAATCGAACCGAAAACAACGCTATACGCTCATCAATGCATCACGCGAAGCCTCAATTATTTTCATCAAAAATAGAGATACCAAAGTCGGTATGAAGAGAAATAAGAAAATGGAAAAAGCAATGTTGGTTTCCGAAGGCCGAGCCCGTCCTGACCCATATTTGCGGAGATTTATCGGCGATTATTTCATGACTTAGCGACATTTAACCCCAAGGAATTCTAAGTCAACTTTAGAAACTTCATTTGTAAATAAACGTGGCTTTTCCTACCGCTCCCAGATACAGGTTTTCAGTTATAAGATTTTAATCCAAGAATTATTACAACTTAACGTCTATACTTTTATTGTATACTAGCTGACCCGGCGTACTTCGTACCGGCGTTCCCGTCCGAGGACATTTTTATTTATGAACCGATTTTTATGAATTTATTTATTTATTTATGAAACAACTGCTCTAAACTCTAACTCTAACTAGAACACTAAATGTTAAGTAAAGCTTACCAAAATACTTCAGTGAAAACCGCATTCAAATCGAATCCGTTGTTTCTAAGATTAGCGTGCACAAACACACAGACAAACAGAAAGAAATTTTATTTTAGGGTTCTTTTCTTTAAACAAGGATTGCAAGAAAAACATATTCTACTTTAGAACTCTATTTATAAACACCGATAGTTGGATCTAACCACATACTTAATATTCATAAATTTATTTATGACCACTTCATTCAGCATATTATACCTGCAATTGATTACAATTGTGGAGTGTGTAATAACATAATTATTTACTATTATAACATAGACGATATGACGCTGCATACTTCAAAAGACGCCTAATATTTAGGAGCATTATATATATTTATTGGTTTTTTTAATACGCAATAATTATACGGATTAATTATTATTCATTTTATGGATTAAAGGATAGATAATCGAGTACAAGGCTATAGCGTTACAAAATAGGATGAGGTGAAAAAAATCTAATTAATAACTTAATCCTGGAGAGAGAAATAAAAATTTCCGACGCTCCGGAAGCAACATTAGCAAAGTTGGCTATAAATTGCGATAATGCTGCCCAGCTTCCCTTACACAAATACACTATTATGAGAAAAATAGCAATAATTTACGGTTCGCTCCGAAAGCCGTAACGTTTTAAACCGTGCGCCGTACTGTATCGCGTAGCATACATATTTCTATGTCTCCAGTTACGTAATATGAAGTGTCCCAAAAATTATACAACCCTCCGTTTCATATACGCAAGAAAACGCGGAGCAACATCAAAAACTCTAATCAAAACATTACGACACCCCCCCACCCTAAAACTTTACCTCCGTCAATATTCTTAGTAGAATATAATCAATTCTTAGAGAGAAAGAAACAGTCTCCGTGTATTGATAAATGAGCGCTCCCTTCATATTTCCGCGTTGCCCCCTCGAGTGGGGGTTTTAAAGCCCCCCTCGGGGGGGCGTCTTAGGAACGTGCAAGATAGTAAGCAGTAGGGCTGGGGCTAATGAACTTTCGAGTTTTTAGGGTGCTTCTTATAAGACGTTGAGTGTAGTTGCGACAAGGGATAAATGCGCCCCGTCTTCCGAATTTTAATGGAGGATGCTTAGTTTTAACCCTCCCTGATAAGAAAGGCTCGAGACTTTGAAAGTATCGGAGATAAAATTATTGCGCAGCGGTCGTATGCAAAATATTTCGAGGACTGCGTGTTTCATTTCGGCACAGTAATTCAATTTAGATAGACGATATTTATTCCACATCCTCTGTATTTTTTTTAAAGTACCTACATTTTCCTACTGTAATTTGAAAATTATTATTCATTCATTTGTAACTAATACTGTTGTGTTATGACAATTCACTGAATTTTTTATTTCATATGAAAGCTAAAAAAATTAAGTGGTCTGGCAGCAAAACTAGTAAATTTGAATAGTTCACATCCTTCAACAAAACAAGTTCAAATTGAAAAATACAAATATATAAAAATATATACGGAAAATAAAAATATAAACAATTATATTTATTTTCGATCCCGAATTTATAAAAATAATTAGAATCCGGATGTTTATTTAGGACCCTAGAAAAATATTATTAATTAATCAAGAAACCATCATTAGCCGAATCGTATGCACAACCCTGCTACGAGGCCTACGCCCGTAGCACGTAGTCCGCTACGGCGTAGGCGCTAGTGCGGGCCCCTGTTACACAACTTTTTACTAAGAACCACGCGAAATGAGTGGATAAAACATAGGTAGCTTCACTCGCATACTTTTTTTATATTATTTTTATCTTTTATTTTAAGTTTACGCTGAACTTTTTTGGAAAAGCTCTTATTCTGATGAATGGAGTACGTAAATCCAAATACGCACGTACGTAACGTACGCTCTCGCAGTATTTCGAAATGAAAAGGATTTTTGGTGAATGTAATTTTTATAATGCTAAGCAAAAAGTTGCCTAGTTCTCTATGAAAGCATAAAGCTATTCATAGAAACATCAATTCGACGTTATTATTAGGCATAAAAGCATACGCTAACTAAAAACTAAAAGAGCAGAAAATTTCTGTATAAAAATATTATGCTCGATGAATGATGCGAATTTCTAAAAATTATAAAAATGGTTAAATTTGAAACATAAATCAGACTTTGATTTGTCTCGGAAAAGTATAAATATTTTTTTTTCGGCTAATAGAAAAATCAATTCTGAAAGTTTAACCCAATCTCCGTTTTTTAAGTCGTTATTTTAACCTTTGCTTTTAAGAGCTTAATTATGAACAATGAATAATTTAAATATTTTATAACTTACTCCTAAACTTGGATATTCCATAAAAAATTAAGAGACAGTTATACGAACGGTAAGTTATACGAACATACACCCACAGAGCACAAGTTAAGAAACCCCATACAATCTTTTTCACAACAAAAACCATCATACCTCTGTCGGAATCGAACCGCAAGCCGGTAGAGCGCTACCCGCTGGGCCGCAGCGCCCCCGCGGCGTTCTTATTTTAAACAACTACGCTTATAATACATCCCGTTTCGCGACTAAATATCAGCGAATGTAGCGGTGTACTGCGACCGACTGGTCGTGATACTTGCCAAGACTTGTGATAGCTTTCTTCAAATCAAATCAAATTATTTATTTGCGAGAACATAGTACATAATTATGGATGCCACGATAATTAATACAGTTCTATAATGTCCTGCCTCATTTGGCGTGCAAATTCAAACTCAATTGAAGCATAGAAATTAAATGTATTGTATTACCTACCTACCTTTTAATCTATTCCATTTTGTTGGTTCAACATACGTACACCACTTTTGGTTTTATTGAATTTAATATGAGACGAGTGTATTTGTTAGTGACTTAATAATACCGCTTTCTGTGCCACAACATATTATAATTGTTTATATTTGTAACTTTATCATTTTTGACATGTCATTAACTGTTATTATATGATAGCACACTTTCTATTATGTTACATAGTCGCAGAAGCATACTTTAGTTGATAATTTTAATGCGGGTTCAGTACTTCGATTACGATTTGTAAGTCTTATGTAAGTATCCATCTTACTGATTAATTTTACAAATAGTTACTCGTCGTCGAAGATTATTTTAAAACTCCTAAATGCGTCTGTGACCCACACTCTTCAGGTAAACCAAAACCCAGCGTGGGAATGATAGGATGTCAATAATTAATACCTTGACGAAAAACCTAAGCGACAATCTATTAAACTTCTGAAGTTTTCTAAGAACCGAACAAACGCCGTATTGTTAAATAAGAAGATGTTTGTTAAGCATTCGTTTAAGTATAAACAACATTCAATAACACGGCAAGAAACCTAAAAGGTAACAATTCCAAGAAACCAATCAAAGCATTCCACAGGTCAAGTCGGTTTGGGCGCAGTACTTCCGCGTGGCGTATTTACAAGTATTGTAAGTATAGAATTATATATTTTATAACACCCCCGACCACCCCCGCGCAAACTAAGTCTTTGCGCATCTTTCTATCCCCACCTTTTTGCCTTCTTCTTTTAAAACCACCCATCGTATGAACCCCTTTCCCCTTATTCGACTAATTTCGGGGTACGACTGGAGAATTATTTCTTGAGAGTGCCGTGTCGAAGAAATTTGCGCTCTAAACTTGAGCCCGTAAAGTTTAAACGAGGTTAAGACACTCACACAGTCTTGGGACTGTATCTTTTTACTTCGAAAACTAATTCGGAATTAGAAGACGGAAATAAGTGCGCTGGTTCCGTGAGACGAATGCGACCTTAGTAAAACAACATAGAGTTTAGTTTCGCGTGAAGGTGGTGGTAAAATTAGAACCGTTTCGTCAAAAATATGAAATTAAAATCTTCATACTAGCGAAAGAAGTTTTAGCATCTTTGTTTTAGAGTGAGACAGGCGAGGCTGCATTAGTCTCGCTCTCGCGTGGGGTGAGGGGGATGGGTAGTTTGGAGCAAAAAGCCTTGGTTCCTTGATCAATGTGAGGCGCATTCAGAATTAATCATAACTGGGTATTTTCAGTCTATTCCAGTTGGGCGGAGGGGGGTATCGGATTCGTATTCTTAATGAAAATACGGCTCTTCCTGTTTACATTTCGTAATAAATTGTTTTACTCCGATGTTTGCGACGTAACGATAATAAGAATACGGATTTCTTAGCAGCTGATGCCTCATTACTCACTTCCATTTAACAGCGTATGGTTCTGTGTATCGTCGCACATCCGTGTAACACAAAACGTTAAGGTTTAAAAATAACGTCATCCTAAAATAGTTGATTACATTTTCAAAATACGCTCATAACGGCATTTAAAATATCCTGTGTTAAACTGTCAACAGCATGAAGGCTGGAAAAAAATAAATTAAAAAATACTCTCATTCGAAAAAGATAACTAATTTCATGATGGCGAAACACTATATATTTATATATTTTTTTTTATATTTATTTATTTATTTCTTACAAAACAGTAATTAATAAACCCGAATACCCGAGCGAACACTGCTTCGACAAAAGTCGAAAGAGAATGGCACGAAATATAAAATAACTAATTTATGTTTGCCTTGCCGAGACTCACTTAAAAGACAGAAATCGGACCGACAAAACGATTCACGTGTTGTGTACAGGTGTACATACAGACATACGAGTATCTGCAAATAATCTCAGAATCATAAAACGTAACTTCACTCACTAAACTAAACACACACAGACATCTTCACAGTATATGTCACAGTGTTTCACTATTACTTGGGACGCAGATCTTACCAAAAAAGGTGACCGACAGCGATAGGGGAATAGACTTGCTGCGATAGTTCATATTGGCAGATATATTGGGATCGGTAGTCTGTCTAATTTGATCCTCTTATAGTTACTATATTAAACACTGTCACCTAATTATTTAAAACTTGAGATTATGTTTTTTTTTATCTGGGAGGTAGCCAGAGCATTCAATCTACCTAATGACAAGTCACTGCCGCCCATAGACATCTGTGACGATGTACCCAAATAGGATCGAAGTTCTTTGTTAGATCGTCCACAAATACGATACTACCCTTGACGACTAAGTTGGAACGCCTCGATTAAGCATGTATTACCTTTACCTTTCAAACCAGAACACAGTGGCAAGAACACTGCTGTTGTTAGAAAAGGTGTGAGGTCGAACCGTAAAAGACTACCACGTTCATTTAATTAATATTGATTGATAAATTAAAAGAGACTCGGATATACAGTAAGGCAGGATCGGCGACATTTAGCCCTCAACTACAGCGCCAACTGACTCTAACTATAACTAAAACATAGCTATACAAAAGTCCACAAATGGTCAGAGAGGAGAAATACGAACCCACGCACATCAGGAGCTCATACCGTATAATATTTCCCAAAAGACATACAACTCACAGACACGTAAGTAAAACCAGTCAGGGACATGTAGATATTTCATAATAACTTAACTGCGAACAATGCTTACTAATACGAATAGCGAAGGGTAGCTATTCCGCTTTGAAGACTAATGTTATAGCGTGCTGAAGCCAAACCACCCCTATTCTTCATTACATCTGCCAAAAAATTGTTCCACAAACATAGTTTCCGACGTTAGATGTGTGAGACTTCGGGCTGGAGATTTGTTTTAAAATATTTGCTAGTATATGAAGCTAATAGGATAGTTAGCTTTTGCTCAGAACATTCTTCTTTCTCAAGTTATTTTTTTGACAAGAACGGTTGATCAGTTGAGCGTGAAAGTGTAACAAACTCACATTCGCATTTATAATATTAAGATTATTTCACATAACTAATCAGCAAATAAAGCAGAAGTTTTTATAATATTAGTAAAGTTAGGATTAAGATTATCTCTTATCTTATCTATTTTTTAAAAAGCAAATAGAACAGAATTAAATCTTTATGATTCTAATATTCTTCTGTTGAAGTTTGGATTCTCTTTCAGGCATAGGTACGATTCTATCACATTAAGTCGTGTTATTGAAAGAAATTAAAAATAAATACGTTTTACAAGAAGACATTACAAGGAAATTATCCACATCACGTCCTCAAACGCTTGTGAAGTCTACTGCACTTGACATCACAATATAATGATATGGTGTAGAGGTATTGCCTTCAAAGTCAATCTGAGAACAGTTCAACCTTCAAAGAGAAACAAAATATGAAAAAGATGCGGTATCTAGTATTCATATATCCGACTTAGACTAATATATACAAGTCCTGTGCCGCAAGGCTTTTTGTGACATAAGGGACTGTGACGGTCGCTGTCCCGTGAGTTCAGTGTTGGACCAAAATCATACTGTAGAATGAATTTATTTACGTCAAATTATTATTAAAAGAGTGGTGGGAGTTTTTTTCCGCCGGCATTTTTCTCCCGGTCTACCACGGCCTGAGGACCTGAAGGCGTTGAAAGCCGATGGCCACCTTATAATGAATAAAAAGATTTGATTCTTGATTCTGGATGCATCCTTTAACAGTTTCTATTCACATTCAATGCCTCTGCCTTATATTAGCAGTATTCTTACTGCTGTATTCTGGTTTGAAGGGTGCGGTCAGGGAGACATACTTAACCGAGGCGTTCCAACTTAGTCCTCAAAGGAAGCAACTTCAAGTTGTCGTCAGGCTTTGGTAGACCGGGGGGAAAAAATCCAGAGGCGATATAATAATACATGAAAACCATAATTATCAATCTTAATGAAGAAAATAGGTACAAAAAATTAAAACAAACACAACATACCACCTTCTAATAATGAAATACAAACGCAAAACATAAAGGTTCGTTACAAACCCACTATCTGGTTCGCGCTGTTACAACGACATTTTCTACATAAACTCGTCAATAGACTCTATAAGCAAAAGGGGCGATTTCCACTCAAATAGACCCGGAAATGAATATGCCGTCTCTACAGATACGGAATGTACGCCGTATGATGTTTTATAAGTGCTTGGAATATCATTTGTTTTAGAACAAAACCATAAGGAAAAGTAAGGTATTTTAATATAGAACGTTGCTTTGCTTTAATAGCAGCGAAGCATCGTAATTATTTAATATAAAACTATATTTTTAGAAAGTTATGAGATTGTATTATTTCTATTTAGCTTTCATGCAACTTAAAAAAAATTGACTATGCTTGTACAGTTGATTTTTAATTACTTTTAAATATTACCAAGAAGTTCATTACTATTTGTGTTTACTATCAGTATTTTACGTGAGTACTCCAATCCTGTTACCCCTCGAGCTAAGCTCAAGGGCCTGTGTCAGGAGTGGGCTCACGGCAGTAGTGCAGTGGGTTGTAAATCCTCTGATGACCGTGGATTGCCTTAGGTTACGTAATACTGACGTACCTACTGCGTATAATATTTTTCTAATGTTTTATTACATGCAATGAAAATTTAGAACGAGTCATAATATTTCAATTATAAAAAATCTTATTAATCCTATAGACTAATAAGATGCTTTAGAAAACATTAAAATACGTGAAAAACAGGTATACAGGCCTTTTACGGCTCGACTCCGAAAGCACCAGCGCCACATCTATTTCTGCCTTATAACATCAGCGTTCTTGCTGCTGTGTTCTTGTTTGAAGGGTGTGGTATGGGAGACATACTTATCGGAGGCGTTCCAACTTAAACATCACGGGTAGCTATGCATTTGTAGTCGACCTAAGGAAAAACTTCGATCCTGCCTTGTCCACAGTTATAAAAAAACAACTATTTATTTGCACCATAGTCAATCAATAATGAGCTCTTCATACGTAACACAATTTCCTTTATTAGGGAAGAGGCGATAATAAACTGAAGTATTAATATTCCTACTACTAACAGAAGTTATTTCTGATAATAGAAACAATAAGAATAACTCACAGGAAACACCTCATATTTTAACAAAAGCATGCGCGGGGGCGGTCTCACGTAGTTGGTCAAATAATTACGCTTCGTATTTAATAACTCCTCGTGTAACATGTTTCTATATTTGTTTCGTCAGATCCAAAGTTCGTTAGGAACACACTCGATAGCAATTTGTAAATCTCAGTAACATTTTTCAATACATTAATAAAACGTGCATGTGTGTCAGTATACAGTAAATATCTGCAAGACGATTTAACTGCATTAACAAAAAATAACAATTACAAATCTAAATGGAACAACGATATTAGCGTAAAATATTAAAACCATCAATTTCACTCAGCTAGACCACAAAACGTCTGTTAAAAACTATCGAGTCATAAAATAGAAAGAATTTCTCTATTCTAACATCGGGATTGCAGTTAAAGAGACTACATTTATATAACAATATTCCAGTGACTTTTCTCTATTGAGAAAGCGTCTCGTTTCTTGGTTTATTACGTCGTGGTATATTTATATTCTTCCGTATATTTTCAAGTTACCACTCTATAGACCTTTTGCTTGTCTAAATTTCTAGTTTAATACCAACTAATCTGAAATAAATATAGAATGTAGCATAAAAGGGTCGCAAATTCTGGCATAAGTGCATAATTTTATAAATTAACATAAAGGCAAATAAATGAATAAAACGTATGACAAGGTAACACAAAATATTTCTTATACTGAAAGCAAGACATTGAAATTGCAGCAAACCTAAATATATTTATCACGATTAAATAAGTCTCGAGTCATCTTTTATACCCTACAGGTTTCCATACATACGTGCATTGATTAAGAATATTTTATTTTATTGTAATAATAGCGCGAAACCGCCAGTTACAGAAGTTAAATAACCTAATTGAACGATTAAAATAATACACCAGTTAACCCGTCCATAAAGAGGGTATAAAAACCGCACCGAGATAAATATTTATAAAGAAACAAAGAAATCGCATTCAACGACACTGAGTTGAGAAAATCGAGATGGCATGAGACGATCTTCCGAACGGTTAGCGCCTTACAAAAAGATCATAGCATTTTCACAACATGCAACATTTGCGTTGCCACGAGCAAGCTTCAGACACTTGTGTTTAATTAACATTAATGTTCTCTATACCATTCGTTACTTTATAACGATCTTGCAAATATTTGATTGGGACTAATTATTCGTGTGACGTCATAGATATTTTACCAATGTCTAATTTAAAAAAAATTAGTTACATTTCTTAGCTGAATGTAGCAAACGACTAAACGTATGTAACTCCGTATCCAATAGAGAGATATGTAAATTGTAAAAGCGAAGGTACTACTTAACAAAGCTCAAAGTTAAACTATTGCTAAAATTATTTAATTAAATTCTTATCTTTCATCAACCAACCGCCTAGCTTCTCCGCGAATTTCTGTGGAAAATCAGACTTAGTTCAACTGGATTGCTTAAAGTACTTATAATTCACAATTCTAAAACATAATTAATCGGTTCCAAATGTTGCAATAACTTAACGTACAATGGACATAACTACGATCACGCAATACTGCAATACAAGACAAATGAATTGTAAAATTAACTGCCCACTTAATTAAATTAACTTCACCCAGTAAAATAAAACCGATACCCAATTCCGCGTCCATTTAGAATAATAAGCAACCGAACATAAAATCCCTTCACAGTAGTTTCGCTTTGATCTCATTTAATTAAAAACTTAGCGCGAAAAACACAATACGATCGGTGCCCGAGCACTCTAAACAAAACCTAAGCCCTCTAAAAACGCGCAAAGCGACCCCGGCCGGCGCGCCTGCCGAAAAAAAATACAAAATAAGCGCACAAGTACGTATACTCGTAATCTAACCCGCGGCGTCACATCGCAGCCTCCCAAAAACCCGTACCTACCTACTCGTATATTCATTTCCGTTTCGTTAATACCGCATACTTTTAACTGTCTAACTAGATGGGAGGGGGCTCCCGACCCCCTGCCCCACGCCACTACTTACACGCGGTAGGCGCAACTTTTATAATACTACGTACTCGGGCGCTTTTTAACGAACCCCCCTGAAGGGGTCGCCACCTGCCACGCATACCGAAAAATACGCAAAACGGGGGTGTGGGGGCCCGCTGTACCCCCCCGGTTAGAAGTGGCCGTATTTTGCGTATTTTTAAATTATTCTCCACATGCGGGTGTTTGTGATGTTTAGTTCGAATTTTTTCCCTCCCCGTATTCGCATTATCTGTGGCCGCCGCGAATGAATGTTGTACACAATCCTTATGGAACTTCCGCGCTCCGCCGTTTTCACAAATATTTGAACATTTTACAAGCAATTTTTTAATCCCCAGGGCGAGCTGTAAAGCTTTTGTCCAAGAAACTAAAATTCTATCTCAAAGTTAGTTTTTATATTGGGCGGTGAATTTAAAACCTTATATAAGCATCTTTTTATGTATACTATTATTAAGGTTAGTATTTTAATTCAATATATTAGAAATAATGTATATTAAGATCAAGATTAAAACAATACTTTGGAATCTGTAACACTAAGTAATTACTTTATAATCAATTTGAATTAAAATTAAGATATTACGTCATTAACTAAATACTATTATCGCAGGAAATTCGTTGTCCTACTGTAACTACCAACAGGGCTACGAAATCCTGAAAAAAAATGTTTTGTGTTGAGTTAACAGTTTTTAAGCACGAAAACGCTTCAAAACATTTAACAATAGCAGATCAGCTAACAATGAAAAAAAAAGATTTTGGTAAATAGACAAATACCTTTTCAAAAAGTTGACCCATATTACAATGTTTCAATAATTTAGAACAACAATATAAAGAACAATACAACCTAAAAATCTCTTTAACTATACGAAACCACGAAATATTGTAATAGAAACAAACCGCCCGCCCACAAGACGTCCGCCCTGGGCTTCAGAAAATTCAGATTGAAGATACCATTAAAAGCTATTTGCAGTTATATTCGGGAAAGTTTTATTAAGAAACTGACAGGGACCGGGAATACTCGAAGATATTTTAGTTATTTCATATTACATCTTATTACTTATTCTAGTCATCTGATTATTTTCGAAATAGGTTTCTCTTAGTTTACTTAGATGGACCTCGTAACAACTTCAGAAATTATATTCTATGTCTACACAGTAGTTATTAATGCATGGGGTAAAATTGACTATAACTTTTAATTATAATTTAATTGATTTTTCCCTGAAGCATGACAAATGTAGTAGGCATTATATATATCGGTGTATTTTAGTCAGTAATAAAAATCCCAGACTATACAATTCTTGAAGGTACTATTAATTTTAATTAATAAGGATATACTTTTATCAAATTAATAATGTTACTAAATGTTCCTG
>DWNJ01001006.1:0-13052 GCA_018250275.1 Udranomia eurus
AAAAGTGGTTGAAGACTAATTGGTGCGTAATAGATTGTATTACTTAAACTAAACTACTTCCTTTACATAAGAAACCTTTGTTGAGTTGAGAGAAAAGTTGTCGTTCTCTAATGTCTTCCTATTTTCTGCTAACCTTTCCTGGGATTTCCAAGGAAATCTACTACCGATATTAAGAAATCCCACGTTACGGGAATACTTTAGGAGAATTTCCATTATTTGCGCACGAAACACGGGACCGGGCAGACCGATTGTAATAGTCCCGAGGGTGGTACAAAATGTTATGGAGAAGTGTAAAATGCTATGGGAATGCAAATTTGTATCCTTCGTTGGCAGTTTGCGGTCGGAATTTATATGTATAGAGTTTGGAGTTTTATTAGTTTTCTTATGGCAGAACTGTTCAATTTTCCGTAGTGTGTGTCCAACGCGTGCAGCCAGTCGTACTATGTGTGTGAAACCTGTAATTAATTATTATGTGACACGAACTCTTCGAAAATACGCTATACCGGATGTAACACCTTTTGCAGTCAATGAAATTAGGACTTGCAAATAGTTAAAAAGAAAATTGCGTGATTACTTCTTATAAACCATAACTTAAGCACAAAGTATTTGAGTGCATAATTATGTATGTTTGTTGTATGCGGCACGTATATAAAGATACGTAGATATCGTCTTAATTACACACAATATTAAATGTGTTTTAATAGCTGTAAATAAATAACTGTGTAAATAATTTTTTATCGGTTTACCTGTGCATTTGTTCTCGTTAATCTCAGAAACGGTCCGATTTGAATGCGGTTTTCACTTCTGTATCGTTGTAAGCTTCGCTTAACATGCGCCGGGTCAGCTGGTAAATAAGTAAATTAAAATGAAAAAAGAAACATAAACATGGCGTGTTGTCGCAACCCTAGATACACTTAAGCAGAGATGTTGAGATGGACCAAATTGCGTAAATAAGACTGATGCCGCGAAGAGATTGTGGGAAGTTATATTGTTGTTGGTAGCCACCTGTCTCGCGGACGTTGGAATAAGTAAAGCAATAATTCCAAACTAATTGCGTTTGTTGAAAGAACTCCGACGATAACAGCATTTGAGTGCAGAAAAGCTAAATTTCAACATTTCCCATCTCGTTCCACTGTCTTGTGAGATACGGAAGGCTTTAATAGAAATATTCAACAGCGCGAACAGGTGCTAACAACAGGGATAAAGCCCAGCTACAGCCTAATTTATGGACCTAAATGCACACATTTCAGTCTCAGTACCTACTCGTATATATTTTAAAAGGCAACCTCGCGATACTTATTTTTAAAGACACGTTTTACGAGTATTTCTGACGGCACCGTGGCAAAATTATTTTGGAACGTTAATGTAACTTGACACGTATCGTTGTTCGTAGTTTATTTGTTTATTTTTGTATAATACGTCTCAGGTTATAGTAAATTAAAATGGCAGCAATAAATCTATGCTTGTATATTAGTGAGAATTAAGTTTCATATAACCCTTACGACATAAATAGAATAGTGCACTTAATGTCGGTGGCTGATGGCACATATTACTAATACGGAGGGAATAAAAGGTTACACGTTATTACATAACTTACGTAGGTACATACGAGATACGAGGACACTCGTATGTAACAATTTATTTTATAACACTGAGGTACCAAACGAGCACACAGACCACCTGATGGCAAGTGGTTACTGCCGCTCATGGACATCCGCGGTCAACACAAGACAGGTTCAAAAGTCGATCACAAATGCGTTGCTAATGCGTTGTACTGTGCGTTGTCACTCTTAACACACCCTTCGAACCAGAACCAGAACAGAAAGAACAATGTTGTTGTAAGGCAGAAGAAGTGCGATGCTCCGGAGTCGAAACCACAAAATGTTCTACCCTCATTAGCTACTCCGTGAGAACAAAAGCTTAGCTCCTCACATCGCTCACCGCTACTTGTGAGACACGGGAGCTTTTAATAGAAATATTCAGCTCGAGAGCGAGTGAGTACAGGTGCCAACAGCAGGGATTTACTCGGAACACAACAGTTGCATACTCAAGTTACTTTCCATCATGTGTTACATAATTCATCCCTAATGTGGTTGTAGTAGTTACACACCTCTTAACGTTACGTACAGATGTTGCTGGAGGTAATATGATTTCATATTCACGCTAATGTTATGCTTATTAATGGAATAATGGAATTTAGCGCTTCTCGCAGTGTAGTGAATTTTCGTTTTGGTTAGTGAATATTTCCATTTCGATAATATTGAAAAAATGTCGCTTTACTTTAGTTGCTATTCATCAATAGACTTAAGTTAACCTGGAGTGCTTTATTAAACTTTGCAGATTTGAAGCCACTGAAGTACTTTTTATTTAATTCTATTTATTTAATTTTACTATTTGTGTTTTTACCTCTAGTATCTATAAACATAATCAGTTAAAATCAAACTCCTTGACTGCCAAAAAATCTTCACATTTAGTCCACTTTTCTAATTTAATTACTAATTTATAATTACTTTGTCATTTCCAAATAATCAGTAAACAACATGGAGTCTATATGACAGAAATAAAAATCGGACGTACCTTCCAGCTTGCCCGAGTAGACCTGCGCAGCGTTGTAGCTGAGCGGGCCGGCCGATGAGTGGAACTGGACGCCGTCCGCGAACACCGAGCTGGGGTCCGGACGCAGCACCAGCCGGAACTCTCTGAGGAAGAGGAGATTACATGAAGGTGGTATACTCTCTGAAGAAGAGGTAGCTGGTTACATGAAGGTAGTATAATATTGCGTGGTTCGACTCCACAGTTATTGCCGCTACACCTGAGAAAAGGCCTCCAATCCTCTCTTGGGTTGATCATGGATGTCCATGGTCGGCAGTGACAACTTATCATCAGGTGTGTTGTGTGCTCATTTACTATAAAAAAAGTTAACTCAGTGCTCAATGTCGTGGACATTCGTTTTTGTAGGCATCAGTGACTAATTACAGCAGGTGAATTTCATAATCGTTTTCTACCTCAACTTTATAAAGAAAGTAAAATATTACATGAAGATGAACGACGATGAAGGGAGCTTATATAAAACCCATACTCCCAACACAAACTGTCAGTATAAAGACAATCTACAATGACTAGCCATTACCTAATCGAAAACTCTGTAAGCCAGTCACTCACCAACTACCTTCTAAGACGCAAGTGGCTGCGGTCGAGAACGACTGACAAATGGACATACGACTCCATTTGCGTTCACGATGTGGTTCCCAACTTACACAAGATTGCATTGAGACGTACTAGCCTCGGTTCTCAAACGTTCACTTCACTTTGTTCGAGTTCATGTAATCAGATCTTCTGAAATTTCAACGCTGGGTTGTTCTCCGAATGCGAGCGACGGAGGCGAAAACTCCAGACGCAAAGTTTATCGAGTGAGAGCATCTTCCGTGCTATCGTTCAATATTGGAGAACTTTTAACTAGACGTATAGGTATAAGAGTTGGGTAAGTTTAACTAGTGGAATAAAGTGGTCACGTGCACACAGTATATCAGAGTTACACAAGACTAGACTGATTTATGGCCATTACACCGCTGCTCTACATTTTAACACCTACAGGTTGAATTATTCCGCTTAAAGCCCGTGCTATATTGCCAATCTATTCTAATGCCCTCCTTAAAATAAATCGGTCAGCGCCTTCAATATGTTCCTGTCAGAATTTGAGCCACAATTACTGCTTAGCTTTACGTTAGTGTCTGTGCTGCTTGTAAAAAAAGTAAAGATTCAAGTTCAAGGAGTTACTGGCATTTCAAAATACTTGGTGGGAAACAAACACAGTAAAATGGCAGTAGAATAGAGTTTGATATAATTAATAACAATGTCTTATGGATAAATGGTCTTATGGATAACTTAGACTAAATCCTGTCTCATTACATACAGTGAAACTAATAAAGTGTGCAGGTACAAGTTTTCTAAGGATGATAATATAAAACAAACTATGGGAAAAATAATATTTTTTTATATTTATGATATCTTCATTGACTGCGGATTCGTATAATACTGATATTCAAAGTTTATCTAATCACGAAATTTATATGTTTTTTGTATCGTGTAATAATAACCATTATTTACTGAGTAACGTAAAGTTAGCGAAATATTTTACGAAAATGGCCCTAGTTTATGAAAATAGGTTGAATAACTTTATACGAACAGGCAATAAATTTGGAAAATCACATTATAATGTGTAATGTATATAAATAATAAGGGTTTATTAGACCGCAAGTGGAATAAACCTCTGGATCGGCAGCGGGGCCGGTTCTATATCATAATTAACACATTACGTGCTGTAAGCAAAATGTATTTCAAGTGCGCGCAATATGGCATGTCTCATAGAAATTTCGCTTTACGATGTTGAAACATTTTTATTTACTTTGCAACCGTGGAGCTAATCGAATCTGGAACATTAACTTAACCTACTTTTAATATATTTTTTATTTACTTTATTAGTATTACTATTATTAGTTATGTATGAAATTATGCAAGTATCTATGTCTTCCCAATAAAGGGAAGGAGCTTACATCGATCTACTGCTCCTGTTCAGCTTAACTACCATTCCCTAATTTGAACAAGTTCCACATGACTCAAAATGAAAAATTTACAGGGCACGGTCTTGAGACCTTATTTTTATACTCTTTCATTACAGGTTTACCACATAGCTCTGACTCAACAATTAGTTTCTAGGTTAAAAATAAAAATAAACCTTCAGCCCGCCTAAAACAAAAACGTTACATTTTTGTTAGATAATCAACGTGAAACAGGTCAATAGCAAAATTTTCCCAACAATAGTAGCAGATTGCTCATAATATCGTTACATACTATCCCATGTTCCCTTGATTGACGCAACTTCGTTATAGGAAAATTCGGGATTCTATTTGATTTTCATTGAACGGAAATACCGCAAAATAGCGTTTATTTCGTATAAACATTTTTCTGATGGTAGAAATTGTAAAGCACTCTTACATAGCAGTCATAGTTCGATCGTTAGTAAAGCGTTTTGTTTGGGGTCATGATCTTTAGACATAGTATTCTGTCCTGTATCAGTCTCGGGTACAACTAGGTTTCTTTATCAGTTGTTACATTGATATGTGCAACATAACAAGAACACCCTGAGTAGCTGAGTCTTAAGAAACACGTCTCCTTTTCATTACTCCCACAGTGATAACAAGGACTCGATGTTCAAAGGGCGTTGAACTTATCGGAAATACACTGAAAGTTTGATGGACAAATCAATACAAAACAAGCGGATGTCAAATTCAACTTATAAAGTTATAATTATTTTCTAAACTCAAAGTAAATTTCCATAAAAAGGCAAGATAAAATAATAATACAGCAAATTAAATCTTCCCTAATTAGACGTCGAGTTACATCGAATTTCACTTGTATAAAAATAGTTTGCCCTACCTTTTTCTAAATTAATTAACAAGAAAAGCAGAACGTTGTACGCATTTAAAGTAAATTAGTTTAAATCTAAAAAAAGAGAGAGCGTAATGAAAGCTAATGAGAGCAAATTATATTCGGGAAGGAGGGCGGGTGGTTACTGGTGCGCGATTTTCGTAACATTCAATATTAAATAACCTTCAGTACATTCCTTTGTTTGTCTGCAACCCTTAGGAAGGGACTTGTGCCACAGCTGAGCACGTATCTTTCCATGTATTTAATGCCGCTTAGTAATGCCTGACAGTGGTCAACCAGTTTGTCGGAGTTTACTAAGTATCCTGGTTCTGGCTCATGGGGTCTTTTCTCAATAGATAATAATTTGGGTGGTAAAGGTGGTAGAACCTTTTACGGTTCGACTCCGGAGGCACCACCTATTTCGGGCTTATAACACCAGTGTTCTTACAGCTGTTTTCTGGTTTGGTGGTCAGGTCGGTTGGTCAGGGAGATACACTTAAACGAGGCGTTCCAACTTAGTCCTCAGGGGAAGCAACATACTTGTGGTCGACCTGAGAAAGAAGTTCGATCCTGTCTTGGCTTGATTACAGATGCCCATGGGCGGCAGTGACCACTTACCATCAGGTGGACTGCATGCTCGTTTGCTTTCGCGAAATTATAATAAAACCTGACTCGTCTGCATAACGTGTCCTACACGTGGAAGCCTGTAAAAGTAGTTTGAACATTAACCATGGACCATAACTAATGTTCCCTTGGCGTTGGCTTATGTAAAGCGGTATGCCTACTATTTCTAAGTAAGAACTTTATTATTGGTTTTTTTTTTTAACCGACGACGAAAACCGAGGAGGTTATCAATTCGAGATGTGTATATATATATTTTTTTTATGTTAGACCACGCATACCTTTTTACAGAGTAGACCAATTTTGATATATTTTTTTAATAAATAGGGCATATACTCCGAAGTAGGTCCCATAAAAATGCCGAAGAAAAATTCTAACCCTAAGGGTAGAAAAATAGGAGCTGATTGCGTATTCACCTACTGATGTCACTGAGTTATGTGTACACATCCAATACCTTGTATTTGGTCTCATATTAATACATTTGGAAAAAAAACAAGCCTACGGATGGAAATATAGGAGATGATTGATTGTTCACTTACTGATTTTTTGCATTTCAGTTTTATCGTCGGTTTAATTTTTTTGTTAAAAAGAAATTGACGAGGACCTTTCATCTCATTTCACAGACCATTTTGCTGTAAAATAATAGGCTCCGGCAGTTTTTAACCTACAGAGTGTGTTAATTTCGACGTTCCCCAATTTATTAAATTGTTGATTCATTAAGGGCAATATGAAAATGCCTCCGGGGTACAAAATATCTTTTTCATTACGAAATTGCTCATCGCGTCGAATTTCGCAGTTCCGCTGTTTGTCAATCGGGTTTCTAACTCAATTAACGCATTAATTACCTGAGATGTACAATCATGATGGTCCGGTAGTCAATATATCAGACAGATACATAAATCAACGGCGTGTGAAATTAATTTCAAAGGGCACGTAACTTTATAATAAGTAATATTTTGAATGTAAAGTCTGTTTGTTGGACACCTTTTGTAGGACTTTTAAGGAATATTTCTAACAACAATTTTTAACTCTATTTCTATCTTTAACATGAACTTACTTATTACTTGTACCTTTCTTTACATCTCTGACATTGATACATTGTTTGTGGTGTAGGTACATCTTGTGCCATAGGCTGTTCGGATGACATCTCTATCGTTGATGAGACCGCACATTGGTTATACAAGTTCAGGTTGTTTAGTTATTTTCTTTCCTGTAGAGTAAAAAAAATGTGTATACAATGTTTTATGTATATAAGGTTCGTTGGTACAATGTTCGTAAACGTACCGTTGGTTGGAATTGGACCGTTGATCCGTATGTCGTACATTACGTAATCTTTTTGATTAGTACAAGATAAAAAAAAATATGAATTTGTATTCAAAGCATATTGAAATACCTAAGCCTTACCTGAAAATTTACAGCTACTAAAGTTACTATGAACATTTGATTTCAGAAATTAGATTAATTTTCTAAGTTCGGTTTTAAAATATAGAAGCAAACACTCCCAACAAATTACTAATTATGAATAAATATTACCGAGTCAAGTTCTGTGGGGAGTTTATTTCGCTTGCCGAGGGACAAGTAACAAGATTAATGGCGGATTGGTTTGACTTTCTTTGTTAGTACGGGCAGATCGGAAAACCCCTATAGATTTTCCCCATATCTGATTAGGAAAACTTGGGGACGATAGTATAACTACAATGTAGTTCTTATGACATAACAACTACTTGTGTTTATGTTCTAAATAATATTTTAATACAATGGTTTAATTAAATTAATTTGTTTTACGTTGGGTTTATACTTGAAAAACCTCTATTTCTGCCTTATAACAGCAGTATTTTTGCTGCTGCTGGTTTGGGAAGAGTTTGGTTAGGAAGACTTAATCGAGGTGTTCCAACTTAGTCCTCAGGGGTCGAAACGTATTTGTGGTCGATTTAAGAAAGAATTTTGACCCTATCTTGGTCCATGGGCGGCAGTGACCACTTCGTGACCACCATCGGTAGACTGCATGCTTGTTTCATAAAAAACAGAAACGAACATATTTAAAAACTAAATATTGTTAACAAAATAATTGCTCAGATGTTGTTTTAAATATGACGAAATGGACTTTATTATCACGTAAAATCACGTAAAACTTTCTGCAGGGTTCTTTCTTTTGAAAATTGTACTCATACTTATAAGAAAACAAAGTATAGTTAGATAGAAATATTATTATTATTAGATGTGTCTACCGTACTGGTTCCGCAATTACTCTCAACGCAACTCTTACGCAAGTAATAATAATTCTTTGCTTTCCCGAAAAAAATGATCTCGGCAACTTACGTCTCAAGTAATTTAAGAAACGGTTAAATAAAACACGTTTAAATATACCTTAGGAATAAATTAGGAAGTTATATTACGAACGGTGCCCACATCCTCGCATCCATCCTCATTTGGGAGGGTTCAAAACTGTAAAGTCGGTAAGAAGTTGTTATGGAACGCAATTTCCTGAGGTCATTATTCATTTTTGGTAACAAACAGTCAGGCGTGGGACCGCCGGCCGAACACCCTGTACCCTGACGCATTGGTCTTTAATAAACTTTAATAAAAGAACGGACCGTTTTTTTACATGCCATTCCTTATTTATCTCGCCTGCGTATCGGTAAAACTTTTGTAATGTAGACATCGATCACAAAATCCTTTCAAATTGTAATAGACAACACGGTTACAAGATTATTGTGGTGTGGCAATACCATAAGAGGAGGTTTATTTATTTCTTCTGTGGACAATACAATAATCTGGAACCACAAAGCTGATGCTGCATCCAGAGATTTAACTTAGAATAATATAGATTATTCTTATATTATCGCAATCATATTGACGTCATAACTTAAAAAATATTCCATCTTAACCTTCGACACATAGTCAAATTTTGAGGTTTGGTTTAATTGGTTTCACTTGCTTGGTTTCGCTTGTATCTTATAAATTGATGACCAGTAGGATCCAAAACATCCAGTTAACAGCTGTTACCATTAACGTTCATGTACGTTTCTGTAGCAAATCTACTAGCGTTGGAATCGGATTGATAGATTGCAATAAATATCTATGTAGGTATAAAAATTTCCACGAAAATAGATTTATAAGATATAATTTTTTATAAATAGACTTATGTCCATAGATTACATATCCATATAATTACGTGTATTCATACAACGAGCAATTAAATCATTTTCAAACGTAAAGTTCTCTTTACACAAATCTGCGTTTATTTTAATAAAATATGAGATTTCCGCCTAAGGGTTCAAAAAACAAATAATGCTACTGAACAAAGCACTCGTATCTTTCCTTTCGAAGTATGAAAGCGCTATATTTGTTTTTGTAACTTACGAAGAAACTATAAAACGACGAAAAAGTTTCTGTATAAATTAACTTTTCTTCAGAGAATTTTAAATATAAGCTGAAAGTCTAGCTAGCAAGCACTGTTTCTATAAAATTGATATTAACTTACTTTTTTCTCGCACTTTTTTCTAATATTAAAGTTTGCGCGTTGGTTTTTTTTCCTTTTATTCTTAAAAAACGCTAAAATGTGACCAATAAATTGTGGTGCAATAAAAAACAATGTACTATTTAATGTGTATACAAACTTAAAGTAACAACATGTCATAACCACAAATGTTCATAACCACAAAACTTCTGGACGAAGCTGGTTAAACGTCAAATACTCGTAGATTTCGTGAATGCTCTGAACAAATCAAGAAAATAACGCAAAGATTTTGCTAACGAACAGAATGTGGTGCTTTTCAAGGTACATGTCTGGAGGCATCGCCACATCAATTTCTGCCTATAAAACAGAAATGTTTGGGCTTCAATATTCTGGTTCAACTTAAACATATCCTTTGTTGACTTCAGACAGAACTTCAATTCATTGTGGGTTTGATTTTATAGACTTACCATCGGATGGACTGCATGTTCGTTTACTAACTTACACCATTTTTTTAAGGGCTATCGTAAAAAAAAACGTATAAAAGGGTCAGGGAGACATACTTAACCGATGCGTTCCAACTTAGTTCCCAGGGGTAACAAAGCATTTGTGGTCGACCTAAGAAAAACTTTGAATCTGTCTTGGGTTGATGACAGATGTCCATGGGCGGCAATGACTACTTACCATCAGGTGGACTGCATGCTCGTTTGCTTCCTTCCAGTCATAAAAAAGAATGTTGTATAAAATATAATATTACTTATATTACTTTTACTATAGGGCTTCGATAACGATTACAAGATTATAAGCGGCTTCCTACTAACGGTCCTACCTACGTTTTAAGGTTTATGATAGACACAACAGTGCTAAGTTACAAAGTTTCGTTTCACTGGAAGTACTGCTACTGTTTACTATGAGTATGCTATAAACCCATCCGAACAAAACCTATTACACTAATACAATCCGCCAGTGACTTGTCTCATCGCGAACTGTTACGTGTTTTGCATTATTTTATTTTGAGGAATACTTATTAAAGTTGATGATAAGTTACGCACGGGAGATGCCTTCAGCGTACTCAATGTAGTTTTCCGTTTTGGATGAAGTGTGGATGCCAAATTGTTATTACATCTTTATGGCAATATTATTAATATTTTTGTAAGGCTAATTTCTAAGGCTTGTGGTAGGATTGGATGTACATACGCAGCAATAAGCGAGAACAGAACCCACAATCTTTGGATTATTAGGTGCGTCAGGTGGTTGGGAAACCGAAACTTAACCACTTTTAAATTGCTTTTTATGGTTAAAGATTCTTTATTTCTCAAAAGAAATACAATTTGCAATTTCACTTAATGAGAAATTATAAAAACTATACAATAATTTTAGGCCTATAAGAACAAAAACAGAATAAGTATTATGAACTTAATTATAGGTAGGTTACAATAATTACTTTTTTGGACATACATTTCCATTGGTAATATGTAAAACAACATTTTGTCTGATCAAGAATAAGACAAAATGCTATAATAACTTAAACGATTGAAACACATGTCTGGTATCCCGTTTTCGCTTGATTTGAGTCGTCTTTTTCGTCAAGAATCAAGGAAAGTCATGAATAGAAGAGAAAAATTTAACTCTTCCAACCATCATAAATAGAAGAAATAATAAAATAACCAACTGGATTGACCATTCTCGCTGCAGACTCAGAGAGAGTACAACGAGTGCCTAAGTCGTTTACATCCGCAACTGTCGATTAGCCGCTCTTCCCACCCATTGGGCTAAGTGCACGCTTTAAGGTTTATGCTTGTGCCGTTTCGACCACAATGTGTATTAGTGTCCAACGGTTATTATTCGCAATACGGTAACTTCTCGTTACGGGCTCCAAAACCTATGCGTGCTGTTTATCGATGCAAATAATCTGCCTAACTGATTTGCCTAAACGAGGCGCGGATTAACATGAATAAATTATTACAAATGTGAAAGCCGGTTTGTTTGTTAGTTTATTTCGGAGTCCAAGGTCTGTTTTAAACTTAATACATAAATAGGTGTTTGAATTCCATACATCGACTTATTTCGAAATACACTTCGAAGTATGATAACTAATATAATGTGTTTAGAGAAAGGTGTCTTATTTATCTGTATCCTATACAAAACAGATACCTACCATTCACATCTCTGTACTTCTCCTCTACCCAAAGATTAAGGTTAGGTAGAGATCGCTAATTAGTGATAAGGCCGCCATTTGTGTACCTAGTTTATACAATAATAATGTAAATGCTGATTTTCTGTTCACAATAAAGAGTTATTGTATAAGGCATCTCGTATATGTATATTTAAGACCGACTTATCTAACAATGTTTTGAATAATTGAACGGAAACCCTTATTAGTAAATTATCCCTACATCAATCTACATTTAAAACACATCATCTAGGAGTGTAGTCCACGAACAGGGGGAGTGTAGTGTATGAAGATCGATGATGGGAACATAAAGGGCTCTGAAATTGGTGTCCGATGCGAATTGTAATTACAGGGACGGTGGCGTGGGACGGTGAGGCACGCACGGTATTGCAAATGGATTAGTCTGGGACGAGCACTCGTTTGATCGCCGATTTCAACTCACTCGCTGGCTTAAATACTCAACATTTAGAATAGCTGCGACGCATCCCGTTTTGTCACATGCTGTCACGAATCACCTAATTTGTCGCTCTCAAACGTCATACTGCAAATTATAAACATTTTTTTACATTAAATACTCATTTGACGGTTAATGTTTTACTAACATACATGTAAATGTTGTAACCTCCAAATTTATAATAATAATAACATACTCAACCGAAGAAAGAACTTCGATCCTGTCTTGGGTTGATTGAAGATGTCCATGGGCGGCAATGACCACTTACCATCAGGTGGACCGCATGCTCGTTTGCTACCTCCCAGGCAGGTATATACATAAACCTTGAAATATAAATCCTTAACTTTAAGTTTTTAACTCACTGAACATTAATTTTGAAAACCAAATTGCTTTATTAATTCACTTATTTAAACAAAACGCGTCCAATCGCCGTTTCGTCTTACAATCCTTTTAAAATCATTACTTTACCACTAAAGTAAATGTGTAACAGTGGCAAATGGATTAGTCTCGTACGAACTTTACTGACCTTTTATGCTTCTGCTTATTCAATCCGAGTGAGTTCCCTAACTTATGTACATACATAGTTTAATTTCATTCGGTTCCACCGGTAACCCGAGATATAGTTTACTGCAGTTCCAGTTACTGTGTGGTTTTGTGTCGATATATCATCGTCTAAATTTGATTTAATATATTGTAACGTGGGTGCCATGAAAATCACGCACAAATAAGTACGTAAATATCCGGACGCAGAATAGTTATATACCTATCTAGACTAAATTAATTAAAACTAAACTATTATTATTTATGGTTCAGGATAGTAAAAAATATTACTAAGTATTACTAAGAAAGTGTACAAAGCGAGAAACGAGGAAGTCAAAATATCACTTTTAATAGTAATACTTAGAAATATTTTTTACTAT
>DWNJ01001007.1:0-13047 GCA_018250275.1 Udranomia eurus
TCATTTCCGTGCCTACATATTACATTTATATTATTATATTTATTAAATTTATTTTCACATAATAATTATGTTGGAAATTATTACTCTTTATGTTTTTTTATGACTGGGAGGTATCAAACGAGCATGCAGTCTTCCTGGTGGTAAGAGGTCACTGCCGCCCATGGACAACTGTAATCGACCTAAGACAGGATCGAAGTTCTTTCTTAGGTCGACCACAAATGCGTTGCTTCCCTTGAGGACTAAGTTGAAACACCTCGATTCAGTATGTCTCCCTAACCACACCCTTCAAACCACAACACAGCAGTAAGAATACAGCTGTTATAAGGTACAAATAGGTATGGCAGAGATGCTCCTGGAGTGGAACTCACAACTTAAATTTTCGTTCAACGGTTCAAATTCAAACTCTAGAATAAATATATTTTGTTATGTATTGAAAATAAGTATAAAAATACCGAAGGAAAACTTAAAGCTAAACTTTCTATAGAAGAAGGACGTACATTCAAGTTTTTGTGTTGTTGGCCATTTTCATCGTTATAGCAGGAAGTGCGCAATTAAGGCAGATATGTATGTACATACTCGTAGTAAGTCACATGCCATTGCAATAAAATATATGAAAGGCCTGCAGAGATTTCTAAATATGCAACAAATATAGTATGTGGAAAATTATGTTTAGCTTTATGTGATGACATATTTAGAAAATCCACTTTAATACATTAAATTAGTAAAATAAACTATTACCCACACTACCATGCCTTTGACGCACACAATTATTATACAGACATCTGTTACACAAGGTACGTAATTTTAATGCAAAATGACATAACATGACATGACACATGGGTTCCACGCTACGCTACTGTAGAGGAACGTTGGTGGGAGGAATTCAGATCTTCCTCTTTACTCGGACAAATATCAAGAAGGACGAATGGCTCCCTAGGACAATTAAAATTCTCCATGGTGGCTAGGTTAGGCGCTAGGCGATCTCTAGTATAAACAGTTTTGTCAACGAAGAAACGACGTGCGACATTAAAGCAAGGATATTTAAATTAATATTGATGCTGGTGCCGTTGCGTTTAAACTTGTAAGGAGCAAATTGAAAAAACAAAGCCACACGGGATAGAAAATGGAATTGAATAAGTCTCATTATCTTTAAACGAATCCCTGTTTTTGCCACAACATGTTGCGTTCAAATGGAAAACGCTTTGGAGATCAGTGACCTTTCCAAACCTGGATCAGATTAAGCAAAATGTGTAGGTATCACAACTTGTGAGTTCGTCTGCCTCACTAGGTATCTCGTTTCAATTCATGCTTCTCCCTACTTGTTTTTTCACATCTAGTTATAGTTGGGCATAGGGGTTTAGTATTTGAGTCCAAAGAAAACCTGAATGACATCCTTTAAAGTGTTGTGATTGGTTGTGATTAAGTTTGCATGTATTTTGTTTATTCTAAAAACTGAAGGGAAACACGGTGTAAGGCTGTATGCGCCGTACCACAGGAGAGCACGACAAGAAGAGGCAAGAACTTAATTATATCAAAAGCAATATTTTAATAAACTCATACCTTATCAAATAATACCTTTTGACAGAATAAGCACTTGGGTTTTCATGACCTAAATTGTAATGTACACCATATAGTTTTTACACCACGTTTATAAACGAGTCTAGGCAATTCTATCGAAGTTTTTGATTATACGGTACTCGTTTCGTGGTTCCCAGAGTGGAGGTCCATCTGCGAAATTAGAGGATCGGCTAACTTTGTTTCCGAACTGGCCGCTGTTGATTGGAAGCCGCCTTTTATATCCAACTCCACAAAGTGATTTACACTCACTCGCGGTTGAATAAAACATGTGTAGTTCCGATACCGTACAATATTGTTCGGATTTACACGCAGTTGTTTTTAATTTCTGGTGCAAAAAATTGATAACTCAATAATGTTAATTACTAATAGTTAGTAGTACTCATTTTTATTTCGTTTCCGCTCTACCCTGTTCTTATTTGAAATGTGTATGGGGCGGATATATTTTGTCAAAGATATGACCATCTTAACCTCTAGGAAGTCGAAGCAAGTCGGAGTAAGGTAGATTATTTCATTTGACAGTGACAAGGGCCCATGGATGGGCTATAACCTCTCAATATCTAGTAGGTCTTATAAGTATTCGTTTATTACTACAATTTAAGTACAAACTACACCTATTACTGTTACAAATTACAAATATATAATATAATCTCATCTCTTAGCAGGATAAAACTATTTCTAAAATCTTTCCTTCAAATACATATTCTTCTCTATGAATAAATATTATCCGTTCGAAAGCGAAAACATGTAATGTGTCTTGCAGAGCAGCTTCGCAAATACTCTGACACACAATCCGTTCATTGAAGCCGCTACTGCTTTGCCGGGAATCGAATTCAGCTGTCAATGGAAAAATATATCAACTTTGCGTTATAAACCTATTGTGAACTCTGTTATTTGCGAACTAAGATTAACTATCGCTTGCGGATCAAATCTCGAGAGGCGGTTGTAGACTTGTGTGAAGTAAAGGATATATGTGTCGGTTGTTATTGCCAGCTAAGAGCTATACCAAGAGCCAACCAAGTAACCAAGACTGTCCAACTTAGTCCTCAGGGGTAGCAACGCATTTGCAATCGACCTAAGTAAAAACTTAAATCCTATGCTATGTTGATTACAGACGTCCATGGGGCAGTGACCACTTACCATAATGTGTACTGCAAGCTCGTTTGCCATCTCAAAATTAGAAAATACATAGATATATGGCTGGCGGGGACTGTCACTTGTCCTAGATACATTTGGATACAGGTTCGCGACGAAACTTAATTTGGAAGATTTACTGCAACTTCGAATTCTGGGGAGCGTGGGGCTCGAAACCCCGCGAGGGGACAGGGAACGCTTCTTGAGATGATTGCCGGTTTGTTAAACAATACTCATAAATTAGATATAACGACTTGTGTACAGAGATACTTAATTTTATTAGCTAAGCAACTGAGCATTACCTTACGCAATTCAGTGATAGCTTAGTAGTAAAGAAATATTCTACATAAAATAATAAACGCAATAGTTTTTTATCATTATTTTTCTGTGAATAGAAAATGGTAGTTACTTTAATTATGAAATCATATATGATTGCTTACGAGTGACTTTAAGATTGAAAAACACAAGTGGCTCACCTGATTATGTGTAAAATATGTTTAAAATAAAAAGAAAATGGAGCAAGTGGCGTCTAGACTTGCTGTAGATGCGCGCAGCATACACAAACAGTTGCGGCAGCACCACACTCTCGAGACGCCGAGAGGTGTGTTAATCTAATAAAATATATCTTTACCCATTACTAGCTGGCCCGGCGAACTTCGTACCGCCTCCCCGTCCCCGTCCCCGTGAAAGAAAAGTTGTGGGAACTTTCTTATTTACGAACCGATTGTTATTGAACAAACCGTAAATGTTAAGTGAAACTTACCCCAATACATCAGTTGAAACCGCATTCAAATCGGATCAGCCGTTTCTGAGATTAGCGTGCACAAACGCACAGCCAAACCGAGAAACAGACAAAAATTCTAAAAGTAGTTTTTTTGGGTTTTAATCTCTAATAAACATGGTTTTCTCTTAGGTATCTTACATGCACAGACAGCAATCACAGATTTATACGTCTTAGCGTAAAGATTTAAGTATCAGATTTACGGGTTATTATGGGTTGGGAACATATTGATATACTTCTGATGTGAACGGTTTTAATTACTTTTTATTAGAGATTTCTGTAGTCTAGAAAACTTAATTTTTAGCCTATAACATGCTTACGATATAAAATTACGTTTCACTGATATGCTTTAATTAAATAAATGCGTACTAGCCAGTTCGTTGCCCTACATCTCCCATCGCACATGCCATCAAAGGTTTTCTCACTCGTGCGGTTCAAGCGATGTTTTGAAGAAGTTCTCCCCCGCCCTCTGCCGGAGGAAAAAACGCGGAAAACAGCCGCTAAAGGGAATTATCTCTCGGCGGGGCGCGAATGGTATTTACTTGCAATCAACTGCGAGCGCCGCGGGGGGCGTGCGAGTCGCGGGGCGCGCGGGGGTGATAACTGCTTTTTGCAATTTCATAATATATAATTTCGTTTAGCGAGTGTGTGTGGGAGGGTTAAGGCTCGGGTGCGGAAATAATTTCGAATAACTCTTCAGTGTTGTGCGAGGTGACAGGCTATTCTTATGAAATATAGTCGTACGTAGAATAAGAATTTATCCAACTTCGGGACATGACTAGTTCTGGAAATGGAAATTATTTTATCTATGAATTCAATGGTAATTGACTATATTTTAGTAGTCGTACTGTATACAATTGATTCAATAAGCTGTAAAGAATGTAACTTAAGTAGCGAACGCAAAAACAGAAAAGATGTATTTGATGATTATATTATTATGATATAAATACATATAAGGTCTTCACAAAGAACGTATTCCAGGTACAGGTAGGTAAATCCTGTGCAGGCAAAGATGATCGTTTCCCCGCGCGAAGCATTCGATGTGAGCTGCCGTCTTAAATCCGCAGCTGCTTAACTTTATTGAGCGGTTCCGAATGCTATCTGCGGGAATTCGAACCGTTCTTTGAAAAGCATCTACCGATAGACTATTAGGTGTTCTATTTGTAGGACAAGTTATGGTTTCCTCGTGTCTCGTAAAGCTGTCGACACGCGACATCGCTCTCGACACTGATTCGTGACACAATTTTATTGCGAAATAAATTTTACTGGCGCTTCCTGCGTCGCTTCCACGAGCGAGACGCTGAGATTGTTATAGTTTAGATGTAAGTGTCACAGATCGTAGTAGATCTGGTAGGATTCGTTTTTGTGATGATTATATTGTAGAGATATAACTTCGACAATATATTATTTCAATAAGCAGTAAATGATAGAGAAGTCACTGAAAATGAAAGTAAAACCATGGATGTATGTATGATAATAAAGGAACGTATAGAGCTTTAAAAAGACGGACTGAGGATCGCAACTACCTACAGATAGATTAAACCTGTAGATAGTTGGCCCTCAGCCCCGGCATACTGAGCATGTGGTGATTCCTTCTCTAAAATCCACCTTAAACGACTAATAATCCTTCTTACCAAGTTATCAGCTTCTCGTAAAATGGCGCTCACACCCCCTCAGCACTGATTTGTGGTTCATTTTTATTGCGACATAAATTTTACAAGCGCATCCTGGTCCCTCGTTTGCAAATACCTATTAAACTGAATTTAAAACAAACAGGATTTAAAGTTTTATCACGTACAAACAAAACTTATGTCTTTCAAACCTATTGAACATTGATTAACACTTTATTTAATAAGTTTGAATCAAACTAAATTTAGAGGTTCAAAAATTAAAACAGACATAAGTTACTAGAGGTAATTTTTTTTTTGTAAACATTGGTTTGACCTGAAATGGTCACTGCAGCCTCAAACTCAAGCGTCACAACTGAGGAATAAGATGAATTCGAGATGTGTAACTATACCTCTTCATTCAGAACACAGAATTTAATTCTGCTTCACAGCGTAACTGCACTTAAATTAATCTTCCGACATTGGAACAGTCAAACTTTATTTCTCAAGAAGAGTGGAAGAGTGAAGAAGCTGTATGGAGGAGCGAACACTTAGTTTACCTTTTATACGATGCATGAAACCTTAGCACGTTCACGATTTTGGTGCAATTTAATATAAAGTAACACAGAAGGTTTACTATGTACAGTCTCTGGTAACACAATGTGAATGTAATTAAGAACCACAAAAGTTTACAGGATTCAATTTAAATAATATACTACCATAACACATGAAAATTGATTAGAGCACGAAATCCATGTCGCAAACGCTTGAAACTTAGCGATTACGCGAACCGAAGTGATTCCCTGAAACTTTCCCTCGGGCACTTGTCATCGCCTGTGCATTGTTTGGGAGACCACTTGCGGTAATGTATGCGCGATGGGGAACAATTAAAAGTCCTCTCGTTTCCTCGATGGGGCGTCACGCTCAGTATTCAGAGAGTGTTGGAATCGAGCTTTTAAGGAATCGACTCACTATGCTGAATAGCTTCGTCGTGTTGTTTAACCTCAATAAACAGCATTTGATATTCTAATACTACTTGAAGAGTTAAGGTCTTAACGATCTCATTAAGGAATTAAAGGAAACCATAACGTCTAGATCAACAATAAAATCTACATACACTGTCACTTCTGAAGTGTGTAATTGACAAAATGAAAGAAAAAATCTTAACGCATCTATCTGCTATTGAAGTTAAAAAGTCGTACGATACTAATTTTCCAAATCGCTCACCAAATTTTTGGCACAGTTTATTGTGCGAGCGCCCTAACTTATTTCCAACTTCTTCATTAAACGGCGTCATTAAGCTGCAAGTTGGAGTGCGTGCCTTCCGCCTCCGTCCTGCCGCGCCCTTGCGCTTCCGTGCCATTGTCTCATCACGAGTTGCCGCCAAATCCGGGATTGAGTTATGACGCGACACGTCGTCACCGCGATTGGGGAAAACTTTGTTATTATCTCGCCATCTTCAATCTTTATAAAATGTTCAACGATTTGCCTACAATGGATGCCGGTCTTGATACTTTTGTAAACTCATCGCTACGTATCAAAACTGTTTTAATTTAGGAAGTCACAAAAAATTGCGTTACCAGGAAGATGCGTTTATAATATAGTATCTAAAGCAAGCATTCAGTTTGCTAATATTGCTCAACAACGTAGATTAGTTTCGTTTGCCTGCTCAGTGTATGTTTAATCTCATTCATCACATAGTTCTCACACAATAGCAACACAAATATTTACGATCTCTCGAGAAATATTTTGTTTTGTTCTAATATCAAGAGGATGAGCTCCGCCCCCACTCTGCTATGAGTTAGTGGCGATAAACGAGCATAAAGCTCCCGGAGTGTTTCCAATAACGCGTAAGTGCCAATAAAACATAATATATTTGAGTCCGCTCTGGAAGTTTCCTTTATACGTTTGAAAAACCTTTCATTATTTTAGTGACCATCAAAGAAGTAGTCAGCGCAGTGAGCGACCGTTTACTCCTTAATACAAAAATTTGGAATTGTCCACGTATATTTACGGTACATTTGCGGGATTACAACAATAAAATGTTTATGATCAGAAAAGGGGCCATAAATTACCACACAAACGTACGATGGAATGTGATTTTTCGATGCTCGTACATATATCGATGTAGACATGGAGTATGCCTGAATAAGTATGCCTGGGATCAAATGACCTAATATGAATATTCTGTAATATAAGTAAAAAAATGTACCTGTTTACTTTAAAATAATATGTTATTATTTCCATGTAAATAAAATATTTCAACCGCTCCAGTTCCAGCATTTAACTTAACATTTATTTCTTATCATTTTTATGTAGTATATTTATATTGTTGTAGTAGTTGTTGTTGTTGTAGTATCATTATTTTCGCTACGACGCTAAAATATATTGGTTTTAACGTAATACAATGAACGGTAAAGATGCTACGAGATTGAACTTAAAAGCAACATTATCCTACAAAAAATACCTTTCTACCGAAATCTGATTATGATTTATGTGATCTCCTACCTACCGTCACCATCATTAGAAACAAAGCAGTCGAGGGACTCCCTTTCTTATTTAGGAAAAAATCAAATTTGCCATTTCACGTAAAATGTGAAATGTGGTGCGGCACAATGACACAAGGACAATAATAATTCGCATCCCCTGAGATTTTCAGTAAATTCGTTTGGAGCAATATAGCAGCAGATGTAAACAACTATATAAATTAATTTCATATTTTACCAGACCTTTTATACTAAAGCTGGATTGTTCTAGAGGTGATAAACCTCTAAACTCTTTTTAACTTATAGTACAAGTATTCTGCCTTGAATGGTAAACTTACTTTACTTTGAGTTTATTTAACAGATACTTACAATAATATTGTATATTGTGTATGTCAACAACTCGACCAATTTGGGCGTTTAATTCAAATCCTAAGTTAAGGATATTGACTAGATTGCGACCCGATATTCTGACTACTATAATTAATCATTCATAGCTTAGGAAACAATTCTGATTATTTTTAATAGAATTAAAATAAAATATAAATTGAAAAATGGTATTAAAGAACAGCAAGCCTCCTAAAATCTAGTGAATACCATGCTATTTTAATACCAAAAATGAAACACTTTTATACCTCGCATAATTTCTATACCATGGCACCTACCATTAGCAAACGAGAAATGTATTCGCTCTGTCAGGAAAATTCTTGAAAACATACAAACACGATCCGTTAATGAGGAGAATTGGGCAGTTAGCGCGACTTTTGTTCGAGTTCATTTCGTGTTCGCGTGAAGTTATCGAATTAGGGCCGCTTCCAACTTTTCGAATAAAGCGCCTTGTCTATTAACGACCGACGCTTCGCCTTCTGTTCAAACGAAACTCACGAAATTGAGTATCAACTTTATTTTCAAAGGAGTAACGTTCAAAGTCTTCATGTTAACTTGGTATATATGTAGTAGCCTGTAGTAGCACGTAGATTGGATCTCGCTGTCAACTGTATTGCTTCTTCAACAAGGTTCAATATTGTACCGCTAGTTTTTATTACGTCTCCCATCGAGCAAACAGTTTTGCGTTTTGAAACTGAGTTTTAAATGAAACCCAATATCGTTTAAATTTCTATGTTTCAATGTTTAATAGGTGAAGCCAGACATCTCGAAATGGTTTCAGAAATGGACAAGATATTATCGGGCGTTGCTTTTCATTGCACTTCGCATTGTTATAGTTCTTACTTCTTGTTTTATTTAACGACAGTATACACCAGAAGGTCGTAAAAACTTGTATAATTTCTTTATGAAAAAATAACATTAGTAATATTGTGACTTTTATGAGTCTTAGCAGAAGGTTTAAAATCAAGTGCAATTTTGTCGTTGTTCATTGCAGATTATTGGCGGGTGTCTGCAAAATATTACTTTTCATTTTACTACCAACAAAATATTAAATTTTTTATATTCTGTTTGTAAGAAACGAAATGAATATGGTATATTTTAAGGCTTCCGAGATTTACAGCCACTTATTCAGTAACAGAAAATATGTATGTATTCATACCTTATAATAATTGTATGTTTCAAGAATATTTTGAATTGTGTTTTTTATAAAAGTAGAAGTAAGCTTATTAAAAATAACGAACGAAAATACTTTCCAAGCATTCTCCTATTATTTGGAGAAACGCAATCAGAACAATGATGCATGGAAGAAGGGTTGCATCCACAATCAGCTTGCATGACACGGTCCGTTCAGATAACTAATCGCATTAAGTATTTTTATTCGCTTTTGTGCAATATGGTATGCAGTTTCCTTTACTCCGGAGAAGTGTAAGTAATATGAGTTAATTTATTACAACATTTTCTTTTGCTTACGAACCTGCCCGTATCATCCTAGTTAGAGGACAAAATCTTGAGGGATTCTCAATAAAAAAATAAATAAAAAGCAGTCATGAGCACTGCCAACAGAAGTGAAAACTTAAAATCGTATTTTGAAATTTCAAACTGATTGCAATCTTGAAATAGAAATTTGAGAATTTTTTTAACCAATCACTTTTTTTTAAAATTTTTATTTAATAAATTAATTTAAATTTTTATTTAAATTAATTTGTTATCCTTATGTTAAATACTTTATATTATTTTTCCCGTACCAAACGCCGCTATAAACGTTGGCCACTCCTTCCCTTCCGGGAAAACTATTTTTTAATTTTTATCTAAAGTTTTTGTATTATTTCATTTTCTCAAATTGGTTTAGCAGTTCATTCGTGAAAAGGTAATAGATAGATAGATAAGTAAGTTCTATGGTTCACTCAGCCGTCAGGCTTCTATAATATCATTTGTAAATTTACTATAAATTCTAATTCCAGGTTGACTTGTAGACTTGTCATGCTGTTTTTAATAAATCATTACTTATATCGATAACATAAACGTAATGGTAATTTTTTCAGATATAATAAACTTGTACACACAATTAAAATTATAAAATAATTTAAGTATACAAAATAAAGTGAGAGGGGAAACACGGGAAGCAAGAGGGTAGCGTGTATTGTAGCGTGGCTTGCTGCGATTAGTTCAAATGCAGATATAAGTATTTCGTTATTAATGCAATAAAGAAAATGGGGTTTTTCCAAAAAAAATGTTAAATTTTACTCACTTAATTCTACGACAATGAATGTAAAAGTTTTAACCTCTACTTAGTCATATTCGTTGCCTTCGTATGTAATCAACGGTGACAAAAATACGATCGAAGCTGGTTATTATGGTTTTAATGCAGTTCAAAATGGGCATAGAAAAATATTGTTCCGTCATTATGAAATCAGTTACGATAACCACGGACCAGTCGCGGGCAGCCTCATTACATTCAGGAAATGGCTATGTTTTTAAACAAAATATTATTCAACTCTCATGATTGTGCGAAGTACCACCGAAAGCGAGAAACGACACGCAAAGAGATAAGCTATTGATTGTGAGATATGAGTAAAATAACATATAAGTACCTATAGCTAGACAAGGGCGGGACCCCCCAACCCAAATTAAAAATAATTTTTTTTTACCCAAAAACAGAGTCACTTGCTGTACCAGTGTGAGTCACCACTCGAGAGGTGGTAAAAACTTTTACGGTTCCACTCCGGAGGCTCCACCGCTACATTTATATTTGCCTTATAACAGCTGTGTTCTTGCTGCCGACTCGGTGTGGCCAGGGAATCATACTACATACCAAGGCGTTCCAAATTAATCCTCAAGGGTAGCAACGCATTTGTTGTCGACCTAAGAAAAACTTTGGATCCTGTCTTGGGTTGATTACAGATGTCCAGCAGTAACCACTTACCATCAGGTGGATTGTATGCTGATTTGCTACCTCCTAGTCATAAAAAAATGTTTCAATCGTTTAGCCTGTACAGTAAGACCGATGCCACATACCTTTCGGTCTCCACATACATATGTGGATCCTGAACATATTATTCTATGCAAATCACACCACCCTCGAACTTCTCAAGTTGTCCAAACAGATTGTTTTCAGCGAAAATTCAATTGGAATCTATCCCGCAGCTTAATGAAAGGGGCATACTACGGTATTTGTAAACATTAGCATAAAGTATTCGAAAAATTGCGTTCCACCGTTCGGGAGAAGGGAGAGGAATCTTAATATCATCTTCCCTATTTATCCCGAGTTCGGTCCCGCGTACGCTGGCGGTTTGAAAAAGCGTCCAATTAAGTGAAACTTCATCAACGGAGTGGTTCACGATTGGAGAACTTCTTTTCGTGCATTCGATTATGTTGAGTATCTTTTAGTTTAAGCATTCCATTGAAATATTTTATGTGTAACTGAGTCGGTTTTAGCCGCATCATTGATTAATATCAAATAATATTACTTTATTTAAAATCGTAAACAGCACTAGAATTATAATCCATAATACCTTCACAATCGGAGGAGACAAAAACAACTACAATATTGTAAGAAGATTCAAAAAGATTATGACGATGCTCCAAAAAACTTTTACTTCAGTCAGCTTCGTTCTGACAGAGGGGTTGGTAAAATAGCAAATGGATAGTGACAATCGTTTGAATAAATTGCCTAAAGCATTTTAAGGCTTCTCGTTGCGAATCTTAACGTTTATATATGAGACTTGGCGTTCGGTAGGAGACCCGCGTCGTAGCGCGTCGGCGTGCGTGTGACGCGCTGACGAGCGCGCGCTAATGATTCCGACGTATTAGGTGTAAGCAATGGACTGGCGTCGTGTCAACACAGTTCTCGGTACGCTGCCTCCATTGTAACTGGCTCGGAAATTCGTTTCAAACAAGATCGTGTCACGTTCCAGTGATGTATCGAAATCGACGGAAAGGTGTTCTGAAATGTCGCGCCTTAACGACCAGCGTAGGTAGCTAAACAGCACCAAAATAATTCACTCTGTATCGGGTTAACCTAAATTTAGAAATTTAAATTTTGATCTCCGCATATAGTACCTACTATCTACATAAATGTGTTAATAAATTATCTTATCTTATCTCCAAACGGGTGTTGTTGGAACTTGTTTCGAATTTAAATTTAAATTATATGAGGTTCAATCTAAAATAACACCGTTTCTAAGCTCGGGGGTTAAGTAAGGTTAATAATACTCGTTCAGCAAAGCGGGGTTCCCAAATAACTATTTATCTAGCGCTTATCTAGCAAAGGCTTTATCTAGCTTAAGTTGAGCATGTTATTGCAGGTGCGGGGGCAGACACCTCGGCTACATTTTAATTTGTGTTAATTTTCATCCGTTGTGATATAGCTCCGTGTTGATTTAATTTTGATAATACTTGGCTGATGCAACTTTTGCGTAGCGTCAGAAAGAAATATAAAGTATATAGCCAAAAAGTATCGGCCAAAAAAATAATTAAAGTAATACAGTAAGTATTTGAAGCGCATAGCCACTATCATTAACTAGTGTTTTTCACAAATTACAGCGAAAGGCGTCATTTTGTAGGTATTCAATACTTGCTTATCAAAAATATCCCATCTGTCTCTACAATAATGCAGCTGCCACTATGTTGTAGCTACAATAACGAGAGATATCTGTACTAAGTATAATTTACGAGTATGTGCACAATCCTGCCATTCTTCTTCTAAGTGTTATTGTGTCTAAAATATCAAAGTCTACTATACTCTCGTCACACATTGGCAATTACAGAATCACTTGGTCGCTATAAATTTTTAGGGGCACCATGATGGCACGGGCCGCCGCTAGGGACTCTTGCTTAATATTCGCGCTTGTTTGTGATTCCGCTGCGGTCGTAAAGTTATATGGGGAGTGTTGTGCATGGAGCTGTGTACCGGGTTTTATGACCCGGTAACAAAAGTTTTTGGAAACATTACCAAACGGCAACTTCCTTTAGTCTTTTGGTGGGGTTAGAGTTCGTTATCTTGTAGATGATGTCGTCCTAGAACGATCACCATACCCGCCCGCACAAACGCACAGACAATTAGCCAAACCGACAAAAATTC
>DWNJ01001008.1:0-13045 GCA_018250275.1 Udranomia eurus
AATACAATTTAAATTAATTATTGTAATCTCGTTTGCTTTTGATTTTTTTAATTTTAAATCTATATAATTGAAGATATCTTTCATTTGTTTAAAGTGGTAAAATACATAAAAATAATCCATGACAGTAAAAAGACAGCGAGAAATTACTTGTCAACAAAACAAACGAGATTACAATAATTAATTTAAATTGTATTGGCTTCAGATATTTCGCAGGAAGTTGTTACCGACAGAGGAGCGGTTGAAGAAAATCCATTAGTTGGCAGAACAAGCAGATTAATTTGCAATTAAATTTGGCGAGGACTGCAGATAAATGAGAAATAGTATTGCCATAGACCCAACTCGTTACGCAACTTGTAATTGTTATGGATAACTATACAACCGTACCTTTTGGGATAACAGACACTGTGTCATTCTACACTCAAGCCACTCAACACAATGTTCTAACATTCGTACATTATACGATATTATCTTGTTAAGTGGCATTTTTTGTGGTTAAATTGTATCGCGAAAAGTTAGTCCAAATTTATTTATATTTATTTATCTTTTTATATATTGTTCTTAATATTTCTTAATGTTCCTAAAATAAGAGAGAATTAAAAAAAAACTATTTTAAATGATGTCTTTATTGAATGATTTTTCGGTATTGTCAGTATTTGATTTAAAATAGAATTTACTTAGCTAAAGGTATCTAGCTATTTTTTTTTCTTTAGCTATAATATTTAACTCCACAAGTTTTTCGTTTCTTACTTATGCGTTTTTTAAACAAGAGATGTAAGGATTCCCTCTGCTAATTCTGCAAACCCTTAGGCCAATCATCGTTCACCTGAACTGAAATTAAGTTAGCGATTGTTACGATCTTCTCTAACAAAGTTATTTAAGCGTTCATTAGAAATTTGATTGTCTTTACAAGTCGAAACAAGGTTAGGGTGAGTTTGGTTTCAACATTCAATAGATAAATAACATTGTTTATTCTCATAACGAATCTGTTGCGCTCTGAAAGAGATGGTATTTGAGCAAGAAAAATAATTAAATTGGACGGAGATAAATCATTACATTGGAGCACAGATATTGATATAACGTTAAAACTGGTAGCTGCAGTACAAGGAAATTACTTTTGAACACCCGACGGAAAATAAAGGTTGTGATTTATGAGTTTATACCCCGTTTGTACATGCCTTCATTGCCTGTAACGGGAGAGTAGATACTAATACGATTATTATTAACGATTCCATACGTCGCAATCCTTCTTACTTGCTCCACCAACACGAACACACGGACTGTTGTATGAATAACATTGTTTTAAAAATGATTTATTTTATGATTTGATTTTATTGAATTGTGTTATTAGGTTGACAATAAATAGATCTTGATAACAACATAAATATTAATAATAAAAATGATGAAATTGTTTGGGAACTAAATAAAATAGAATCTCCTGAACAACACAATGATTTTAAATCCCTAAAATTTAAAATACATTTTCAAAAGCCCGTGTGCTTGTTTGTTGTTCCTTCACGTCGAAACAAAGGATATTCGACTGATTTGACACAGATAAAGCGCACAGGACCGAAGGACGAATACCCTTTATACCGAAATAAACCATATTCAAATCAAATTTTAACGTGGGCAGAGTCAGGGTAATGCGTGACGTAACTTTATATATGGACAAGTGCATTAATCAAAACGATACTAGTTCTCAGGGTCCTATGGCGGAAAAATATGCTACCAAAATGTGAAAAAAGTTCGAAACAAAAGAATTTCTAAGAGGTACTAGGATGACCTTCGGTAATAAAAGAAGTGAGATCCAACTGAAATAAAAATGAAATTACTAAAACTGAAATTAAAATTCGTTTTAATAATACTATGATGGTCGTTTTTACTCCTCATTCATTAGTAATATTGTTAATTTATTTTTTATGTATATACGTTTTATTTAAAATCAATATTTATTTCAATTTTAAAACAAGATGAGTTTTGTTCGTGACTATAGTTTATTTATCTTATATCGTATTATCGTCTTGAGCATAAATCTAGTTCAAGTCTATACTAAAAACTAGGAATATTTTTAGAATAGACCAAGCCATGGCGTCATTTACTAGTGTATAAATAAAAGTTGGTATTCAAAAAGATTTTATTGCCGATAGTGCGGCAACATTAGCGGTAAAATCCGAGCTGTAAAAGGCTTACAGAGTCACACTGTGATATTTCGTAATTCTTTGAATTCCAGTTGGCTTGGCGCCATGAAGCGGTAGTTAAAATTGTAAATGCGATTCATTGTTAAGTTTTACATAACGAGTTTTTTCTCGACTTCGTTCAAGTGGAATTTCTCGTTATACATATACCATACGTATCTTTTCCCCTTAAGTTCTTCCGCTAGACACAGGTCTTTCTCCACAACCAACCAGTTTGAGGGTGGTGACCCATTTATTGCTGATGTTTTCACATCTCCAATTGAACTCCGAAAATGTTTACCGACTGTTATCTATTGATATCAAACTTATTGCTGAAGTTTTCATTTTTACACCTCTAAATGGACTCCGATCAAGTTTCATGATTACTCTGTTGATTACAACCGGGGTCTGCTCAAGGTGCCCTCCGAAGCACGGAAACGTACATGAAAATGCAACTATCGGTCTAACCCATCCAGTTCGCGTCCAACGATGCTCTACCTGCTTGATCTTATACGATCTGTACAACCCGAGAGCTATGCGAACCTTTTACGTGAATCGAATGGGGAGCCACAAAAAATGCTACAATAAAACTTTTTCCATGTACCTAATATGATTTCTGAACACATTTCGAGCTTGCTCAAATGTGCTTATATTTGAAATGTTCGTAGAATTTTATATTTTTGAAGGTGGTAGAACCTTTTTACGGTAGGACTCCAGGCACCACCTGTGCTCTGGTTTGAATGGTGTGGTCAGGAAGACATACTTAACGGAGGCGTTCCGACTTAGTCCTCAGGGGTAGCAACACATTTGTGGTCGACCTAGGAAAGAACTTCGGTCCTGTCTTGGGTTGATTACAAATGGCCATGGGCGGCAGTGACACTTACCATCAGGTGGACTGCAGGCTCGTCTGCTATCTCACAGGCATAAAAAAATATATATATTGTTGCTCCGACTTGGTACTTGAAGTAGAACATCGTTTGCACGTAATGAGAGATTAGACGAGTCCCTCAAATCGCTTGGTCGGCTTGATACATCCCAATACAATGAGTATTTATCCCAATTACAATTGCGACAATAGCCCAATGTAATCTGTCGGTCTTACCATCGAGGTCGTGGGTACGATGCTCACTCCCCCATTGCACTATTGACGTGAACCCTACCCTGCTAACATAAACTTTTGGGCTTAGCTGGAGCGGTTAACAAAATTGCAAGCATGCATTAGTATGTATGTATTATGTAGTTAATACCAGCAGATAAAATATAAAAAGTATAAAATATAAATATTATATTAAAATAAATATATAGTAAGTAGTCATGAAGACTGCCAACAGAAGTATAAATTTCAAACTGATTGCAATTAAATAGATATTTTTTTCAACAAATCACTTTTTAATTAAATTAATTTATTATCTTTATGTTGCTACTAAAATATGGCAGAGTATTGATAACTAAAATAATAGTGGTTAATAACCAAATTAAACAGTAATATTTCAAAATTTTTTCATAAAACATATTACAAATAAATAGATGGCGTAAATATACCTTGCACACTTATCTGATTTAAACAAAATTCGAACGAGCTCCAGAATTTCACGGGACGAAAAAAAGGAGTAAATGAATGGTCCATTTTCCAACTAACATGAAAGTAAGCATTACAACTAACAACAAATCCCTTGCGCCTACAAACTTGCCATTTAACTTTCCAATGTTGCTCGGAGTTTTGTTCATGAACACAATAAGTACACACGAGTTTACCTAGTTCTACACTTTCCCTTATTTACAAACGCTTAGTATGTACATTGAACTGTATGGAGTTTAATTTCTGATGTACCTACTTTGTTGATCAAGCGAAAAGCGCTTAAAGCAAACTACTGTGCTTTTAACCGCTTTTTATAAATGGGAGGTAGCTGACGAGCATGCTGCCCACCTGATGGTAAGTGGTCACTGCCGTTCAGGGACATCTGTAACCCAAGATAGGATCGAAGTTCTTTCTTAGGTCGACCACAAATCTGTTGCTACCCCTGAAGACTAAGTTGGAACGCGTTAAGTGTGTCTCCCTTAACTCACCTACTAACCAGAATACATCAGCAACAACACTGCTGTTATAACTCAGAAATAGGCACACTTTAATCCACGGCTCTTAAGTAAACGATATATTAAACGTGAGTAACAGAGCATAGTATCAGAGATAAACCCAACGAAAAATGTAAACGTGTTTTTATTATTAAAATGAACGAACGACTATCATTCACAAATATTTTTTCCTCTTTAATGTTTTTTCTTTTACTAAAATGTGAAACAGGCGTTTATATTTTTTGCCAACCTCACCAACCCATTTTTCTAGTGTTTCAGAGGTACTTAGCTAGAGAATTTACCTCTTCCACACAGAGTAAACTAATTAAAAACAACTCTGAAGTAATTTGTCAAACACGACGCGAAGTTATTTTTGCTTGTAGAGTTTGTAGGTACGAAGTGAAAAGGGAAACGCTTTCCTGTTTACTGTGTGTCTGTACATCACTTACGATTTGTCTTATTACGGCTATCGTGCTACTTGCTGCTGTGTTCTGGTTTGGAGGGTGTAGTAAGGGAAACGTACTTAGCCGAGGCGTTCCGATTTGGTCTTAGGGGTGGCAACGCATTTGTTGTCGACCTAAAAAGGAACTTCGATCCTATATTGAGTTGGTTACAGGTGTCCATGGGCGGCAGTGGCCACTTTCCGCCGGGTGCGCTGAGTGGTGTGAGTGAGTGAGTTGCTACTTCCTAGTTATAAAAAAAAATAGTAATAATGTAATACTGCTGCAATGGAACTAAAAATTAGCATACAGGTATTGGGTAACACAAAAACTTAAATGATTATCACTAATCTTTTCGCTAACGCTGAGACAAGTCCTCGAGTCAATTTTACTAATTTTAAAAACAAGCAGTTTGTTTTAAACTCACAGCTTCCAAACTCTTTGAAGACTAATTTGATTTTCAATTTCCTTACTTACGTAATAAATGTTAAGTGACTTCATTAACACGGCAAGAAATTACTTAAAACAACAATTTGTGATTTCTTATTTGAATTAACTTGTTAAAATAATGTCTAATGTCTTACCTCTGACTAATGTCAGTATTCCTAACGGCATCACCAACACAGCCACTAGCAGGTCCGTTATCGCAAGGGACATTAAGAAATAGTTCGTTACATTCTGTAATCTTCTCTCCAAGTATATCGCAAGACACACCAACACGTTCCCAGCTGCCGTACACACAACCAGAACTGACGCTACCAAAGCCCACCAATTGTTATAACCATCATCTTCGACAAAAACAGACACACTTCTTTCCGTTTCGTTAATGATATCAGTCAAATCATCATCTCTCACTGTATAATTGACAGTCACATCCCATGTATTAAACTCACTCGTTCCAAATTCGCTTGCTAAAGTGGCTCCAAGAGTATCTTGCTCATTCATTGTTAGAAGCTTTGCATTTAGGTTCTGTACCGTCCAATTTCATTTTCGTTTCTAGGGCGTTCATCTTATTTCGTAAATGTGGTAGACAATAGTCGGTGGATCCATTTTGTTGTTCATTTTCAGTCTTCCATCACGGTTTCATTTAACATCTGCAAAAGAAAGAGATAAATTAAAATATGAAACGTTTTTGTAGTAAACTTTGAATTTGAGCGATAAAACTTCATCATATTTTAATAAAAACTATCTTGCAATTTTGTTCAGTTGTATGAAATTTTATAAAATATTACGTGATAAAGTGTATGAAATTCAATTCAATTCGAGTTTACAATTTCCCTTCGTTATTTATTATTTGACTATAATGATACTGTATATTATTTTATGTTTCGTTAAAATGAATTGCAATTAACCTTATTATAACTCTTTAAGCATTTCTCTCGAGTGTTGATGAACGTTGTGGATGCATTTTCCTGTTCATGTATAAACGTCATAATTTTAAAGTCTAATCGGTATTAACTCTTGCTACGGTTCTTAAAAAAATTACTGAAAAAATGATAAAAAATTAATAAAATAGTCCACCGCGACACCGACATTTTAATTCGTCATTAAATATTAATTTAAAAAACACAGTATCATCTCGAGATCTTAAAGCACAATATTCAATAAAAAAAATCGACCCATTTTTCATTGAATACGCTAATTGTTAATTGATTTTTTAGACTTCGAGTGAGTAGTAGTCAATTTAGTTCTATGTTGGAGACATTATAAAAACTATACTTTATGAGATAATCACACCGTCGTATTTTTTCATTAATATTATATTCATTAATATTGACAAATTATGTTAACTAAAATCTATTTATTAACAAAACTATGTGATTTTTTTTATAAATCTTTACTATTATAACTTTGTGTATACATAAACACCATTTTTTTTTGTAAATTTCATATTTTATTTTAGTGTTATTTGTTTAAAAATCAAATATTAACAAAAAAAATCAAGATATGCCATCATTGCATTCATTTTCACTTGTTCAACCTTTCATAGTCTTCGACTGAGTAGTTAAGGCGTGAAAGCCTTACAAACAAACTCTAATTCGCATTTATAATATTTAGCATTATAATATTAAAATTGTATTAAGCCTTTATAATATTAAAGTTGGGATATGCCCAGCCCATATTTATATACAGACCGTCAAATCAATTCGATGCAAAATTAAACAAAGGCCTACAAGAAAAGAACATCTAATAAGCATTACGAAACTCATCAGACCGTTTATTCGCTCCGTCAAACTTTATACAATTCAAATTCAACTGTTTCATTTTGATTGGCTTTGCTCAATGCGGGTTCAGATCGAGAACCAATCTCTGCATAATAGGTGAAACAACGTTTATATCAATATAAGGGCAAACGAATAAATGTTTTCTAATGCGGACGATCAAAATTGCGAACATTGGAATCGGATGGATTTTGCGGATCTCAAGGATATTGTACACATTTTATTAACTTTTAGAATTCCGATCGAGTTTTGTGTTGAATGGAAATATTTAGCTCGAATATACTTTTCCAGGCTGTTTTATATTCAAAGTGGCTAAATTACGCCAATACAGGCTCATTATGGTCACTGGTTTGGTCAATTGTTGATTTTTATTAACGTCATTGAATACAATTTAGTTGGAGGTGGTTCTAAGGTTTTTTTACGTTCAGTGAAAGAGCGGCATTAGAGCAGTGCAAGTGCGCACTGTAGCACTACAAAAACCTTTAAGTATTGTAACAAACGTATAGATCTTCCAGTTTAAAAACATACGTCCATCCACTAAAGATTAAATTATTCTAATGTGTGAAAGCGTATATTAATTACAACCATTTGCTAGTTTGTGTATAGTATTACTATTACTACAAGGCTATTTTTCTTTAAACTCAGATTCGGTCGTGCACTCATCGGTCAACTAATAATGTGATCTGTCGTTCAGAAATTTATATAGCGAATGCACGAACAAAACTGGCAATTTGCGTTACGTATACTTTTTATCGAAATGTTATATGTTATACTTATATGTTATGGGTTTATAAAAAAATGCATGTGTGGGTAAAGACTTTGGAGCGGCATGCATTCTTAGACTGGAAGATCTTATTTATAATATTACAAAAATATCTTACGTCTCTCTAATATAAAAAGACGGTAATGGCACTGCAAGCGGTTGTCAGACTATCCGATTTAAACGCTTTACAACAAATATATCGGAAAACGTATAGTCTAGCTCCAAGCACTTTTAAACCGTCCAAGTTCTTTATCTTACGTGCCATGATCATGAGATAGCGTTCACGGAAATAGCGACCGTAAATTATTTGGAAGCCCGCAGTTTAAAGTGCGGCAGTCGCACGTTTGTCGACGACGACGAGTTGGTGACGTCAACGAAACATGCTCAATATAATGAATAGTGTAATGTCTACCCATTATTTGGCAAACAAGAACATGCAGCACAACTGCACCATCTATTTATTGGCATATGAAACTTGAACACTGCACAGTTGCGCTAGATAACAAATTTCTCATAATCAAATTAAAAGTTATTTGGTAGTGTTCAGTGCAATATTACCCGCCACATGCTAACTAATATGCGTCTTGGGCATATTCATGGCCTCCCCTCCCGCTCATGTTGCCATTCTATTTACTTCTCTTTTCTATGGAAAAAGTGTTACGTGTTGAGTGATTGACGCCGTCGGTCGGTTGTTAGTGAATTCGTGTGCGAGGATTCGGCATCTGTTTCGTGCCTTTTATTCTTTTCTGCCAATATCACATGATTGCAACGAGTTTTAGTGTTGAAAGTTTTCAAAAGTCGTAGAAGGATTACGGTTCGTCTCCACCTATTTCTGCCTTACAAGAGCAGTGTTATCGTTGCTGTATTCTGGTTTGAAGGGTGTGGTCAGGGAGACATACTTAATGGAGGCGACGCAGCATTTATGACTTAAGAAATTACTTTGATCCTATCTTGGGTTGGTAACAGATGTCCATGTGCGACAGTGACCACTTACCACCAGGTATGCATGCTTGTTAGCTACCTCAATGTTACATAAAAAAAGCTATTTTATTCATGTCGGAAGGCTGTTGATATGCCGAAGGACTTTTAACAGTACCCTTTTTCCAGAATAAAACAAAATGATTTGATTTGAAGGGAACATATAAATTAACACACATTTGCAATCATAACATCAGGTGTCAATCGTTCAAACGCATAAGGCAGTATTTTCACAGAAACTATACCATCCTTTGACGTTAAAATTTACGGCAGCTATTTCCGTAAGCGCTGCTATCTCGTTTGGGACAATGGGTCGTGAGATATAGGAGAGAAAGGTTAAGAGCTTCTATTCTTTGTTGTTGTATATACTTACTTTTTAATGGCGTCTTAAAATTGTACTTCTCTGCGATTAATTTTGTATTTTTTTAGTTGAAAATAATTTATACATCACGCTTATTTATTGATTTTATCGATTGATACGATACTTCCATGAACACTTGTAATTAACAACACAGGATCGAAGTTCTTGGTAGAAGACTAAGTTGGAACGCCTCCCGTAAATGCGCCTCCCCTACCACATTCTTCAAACTGGAACACATCAGTAAGAATAATGCTGTAATAAGACAACAATATCTAGGTGTGGCAGTGATGCCTCTGGAGTCGAACCACAGAATATTCTACCACTGTCAATAAATCAAATAATAAAATAGTCAAATGAATCCAACACTTAAGAACCAAGTAAATTATTATGATTTCGATATTAACAAGTATTAAATACGTGCCAAAGATCCATAAGCGCGCGTGATACCGGGGGGATAAACTAGTCACTAATATAACTAAATACTACTGGTAGTCGAATCTTCCAGTTTAAAAATGCACGCCCCTTCACTAAACATTATTATTTAAATGTGTGTAAGCGTATATACTATACTAGTTCTTTACTAATTAGTACTAGTAAAGAGTTATATTATAATAAATATACTATATGTGTGGCCTATGTGTAGTAATAGTACTAGTACCACACATAGGCTATTTTTGTTCAAACTTAGACTGTACTTATTGGTCAACTAATAGGGCGATCTGACTTTTAGACTAGAAGATCTATACAAGTTAAAGATCTCTTACTATCATCGTGAATAATAGTTAAGGTCTTTATCTTTCATTTTTAAGATAACGTAGAATTTAAACTTGCACAAAATGTGAATATATTTTTGTGCTTTATAATCTCTACGAAATACAAAACGACAACTTAAGCCTCTTAGTTAATGTTTACTTGGAGAAGTCAAAGCTTACCTCTGTCAAAGCTAACTTAATTTCCTAATGGACCTTCGATCTATATTACCTTTGTATACAAACGGAATTAGTTAGACTTATGAAGTATCCGACCGAGCATTTCTTTGCAATTTTGATAATTAAAGACATACAACATGTGTCTATTATATACTAGCTGACCCGACGCATTTCGTACCACTTCTCCGTCCCCGTCCCACAACATTTCTGTTTATGAACCGATTTTTATGAAACAAACACAATGTTAAGTGAAGGTTTCAACAAAACATCAGTGAAAACCGAATTCAAATCGGATCACCTGTTTCTGAGATTAGCGTGCCCAAACGCACAGACAAACAGAACAACCGACAAAAAAACTAAAAAAAAATTTTTTGGGTCATATTCTTTAAATAAAGACCCCTAAAATGGCTTTCTCTTAGATATCTTCAGTTGTAATTTCTGGATTACTTATTTTTATATTAATTTATTTTAAAATACAATGTACAATATATAATATGCATGAGTTTAGTGTTCATATAAAAGTTATTAACATCTGATTCCTCTGATGGACGCAGACCACTGGCTTTACCCGTCGACAGAGATAGCCCACGCGCTCGTATAGCTATTTAAAAATCAATTCCAATCTCGATGAAATAATTTAAGGCGCTTCAAGTCAAACGACTGACAAACAAAGGGATATTCGCCTTGTCCGCGGTCGACGCAGTGGTGATACTAATCACGACTCCATTAGAGAAGTAACTGAGTTTACCGTGACGAAGGTCCTAGAGCCTCGGACAGGTATTTTTACCCATGTACGTTTCTAAGTGGGCGGTAAAGGTATTAAACAGGGTTTAGCTGCCATTTCATCATCGACTCATTACCTCTCTCTGCACAGAATAAGATTTTTTTACTTTAAAGAACTGTAAATCGGTTAAGTGTGACACGTAAGGGGTCATACAAAAACGTTAATATACAATATGAATGTATTTAGAACATATAAACATGTTTGAATGTATGGTATATTTTAAATATATCTTATATTTATAATACTTATATCATTATTTAAAGTACCTATTACGTTTTTAGAGTGTCCTTTCAGTTATTTGATTCACGAAATCTTAGAAGAGTATAAATTGCTGCTAATGTATACTGCTTAATTTGTCTAGTAAGTAAATTTTGAAGGTGGTAGAACGTTTTCGGTTCAATTCCGGAGGCATCACCACCGCACCTATATCTGCTTTATAGCAACTGTGTTCTGATTTGAACCGAGGCATTCCGACTTTGTCGTCAGTGGTAGCGACGCATCTTTAATCGATCTAGAGTAGTAGAAAGAACTTCGATCCTATCTTGGGTTGATTACAAATTCGGCGGCAGTGACTTCTTACCATCAGGTGCATGGCATGCTCGTTTGCTACTTCAGAACAATAAACAAAAAGACGTAGGAAGCAACAAACAGTTAAATCATTTCAACGACAATAGGATAGATCGGCTTGATCTGAGCTTGTAGCAAATTTTTTTATAAGTATGAGGTAGCAAACCAGCATGCAAGTCCACCTGACATCTGTAACCAACCCAAGATAGGACCAAAGTACTATCTTAAGTCGACCATTGGTGTCAATCCACCATATGGCACCGGTGTTACTTTACAAACTCCAGTGAGTTTACAAAGTCAGCACCAAACTGAAATTAAGCTAAGGTTTTCAGAGCCGCCACGCCATCTTCGTGTTTCAGTCGCGCGGCTATCATTAAAATGTAATAAATTCAAGCCAAAGGAAGTTTTATTCCGCTTCCTTATCGGGTTAAAACGGGATCCTAATGAGATGTTGGTAGCCGTTCTAGAAATGCGGGTCTTAAATAAATATTTGATTATACTATCGCGGGATACTCCGCGAGATTCGCTGCGGGCGAAATTCGCTATAAAAATAAACTTGTAATAAGTTTAAATTATTTTAGGATGTTTCTAGTTTATCACTATATCTGTGCTCAAAATCAGGTCATTCGGATTTCCCGTGAAGGAGTACACACAAATAGAACGCGAAAAGTAAATGGGAAAGTAACTCTGTCTGCCTGTTATCTTTCCACGCTAAAGCTGTTGAACCGATTTAGATGGATTTTTGTATTGATATAATTTTGGCATCGGGTAGTTTTGAGGGATAAAAAACTGGATGTTACCTCGAGTAAACTGCTATTTTTGAATTTTCCACAAGATACAGCTCCTTGTGTATGTCTAGTGCTGTGGAAAGTTGCAAAGCCATATTTTTCTTCCGCAGCACTTTGCTACTACAGCCAAGTCTATTTCAGGGTGATTTAAAAGTTTATCTTGAAAACTTCGTAGAATAATTTCATACTTCTCTCATGTGCAGAGATGGTTTTGAATTGCTGATTGTTGTTATTACAAACCACGGTGCATTTTATAAAAATGAAAAGTTTCTAGAGGGAATTTTCAACTCCAAAACATCCGATTCGAACATTTATCGACGGAGAAGTATCAACAAAAATAATAACTACAAAATTTCAATTTTACAGGAAGCGAAAAGAACGTTAATTTATTAATTAAACGATCAACTGTAAAATATTACTATTATACTTGAATATCTAAAGAACATATGCACTTTATGCATGACTAACCAAGAAATAAAGTTAAATAAAAATAATAGTGTGTACATTCATGCTTTCCACATACACAACAAGTAGATATGTGGATAGAATGAAATGATACGAAAATTTATAACTGGGAGGTTACAAAAAAGTGCCACACTGATCACTTAATATTATATGTACTGGATGTTAAATCTTAATCCCGTTCCTTTCCCTCCCCCTTAGTCCCTAGATATCGAAACCTTATATCAGGCAGATCAACAACGTAGCGCATGCCGATCTGACCCGCCATCGAACAGATGCATTAGGCATCAATCAATCCAAAGGCCATTAATGACAATTTGAGTGATGGAATACCGTTAATTACCAGTCAGTACGTGGTTTTACTCTTCACTGTTCTGGTCTGTTCGGTTCATTAACTAATGTTAATCACCTGTCGGGACATAGTTTTACTGTTTACTTGTCTGTTCTGTTCTGTTCATTATCAATTACTATTACCTAGAGATCGTCTAGCGGTCAACAAAAATCGAC
>DWNJ01001009.1:0-13043 GCA_018250275.1 Udranomia eurus
AGGACTAAGTTGGAACGACTGGGTGTCTCCCTTACCTCTTTGCACTTGCGATAACATTTATATAATTTTAACAAATAAAAAAACGAGTGTGCTTTAGACCACACGACTGAAGTAACACTTCTTTAGCTCCATCTATATGTATAAACATATATGTAAACATGTACGCAAATATTATTTTCTTCAAATATTTAAATTTATTGTCGATTTTCATTGATAGCCCTTCCAGAACAACTCATACGAAACACATGAATACTCAACTGTTGTTGAGTATTCGTGAATGTTGTTGTTACAACAACAACAGTCATCAACTTCGACGTGCCCGATCACACTTTTCGTAACGCATTCACCAGCTCACTCCCCAAGTCAAGCGTGCCCAAAGAAGTTTTAGTTCAAATATGAGATTGTAAGCTTGTCTGTTACGCTTTCACGCGTCAACTACTCAACCGATCAAGTTTTTTTGTGTAAACAGTATTTTCGTTTTCGAGGGATTGGATAGTTATATTTATATACTCGACGGTATATAGATAGCCGGAAGCCGTTTGAAATAAATCAATAACAGAAACAGAAGTAAAGTTTAATGATAACTTAAGATGTTACAAATCTTAACAAAGGCACTTAAACAAACACTAGACGTCTTTGAGTACCGCGTAGAACTGAAATTAATAATATACACTAATTCCACACTGGCAAGAGTTATTTGTAAATTACGAACGTTAAGTATAAATTTAATCATAATAAATCATACAAATACAGTCAAGAATCCTGATAGGGAGATAGAGAGAATAAGGGGAAAGTGGAATGCCTAATGAAAAACAAAAGAAATTAGTTCATACTGAATGAATTATTCATAACATAACCGTAATCCGACTAAGTGATATCAAGTGAAATAATTTATTCGGTGCCTATTCAGTGTATGTTATTTTCAATTTATTTGTTGACTGCCTTTCAAATGTACCCGATACCGTGGGAGCGTACCGGGTTTTTTTGGGATTTCCACCCACTAAAAACCCCTCGGTGCCCTCCTGTGCTTTGTGGGGGTACCCAGAAAATTGAAACGAAAACGCCACCTCAGGCACACAAGGAGACTCCGTGGCTCGACCAATTTTCCTGATGCACGCGGTTATGAGACCACTTACAACGACGTCCTTCCCGGAGTCGTAGACTAGACACTCGTACCACCCCAACTCTGGATGCCTCTTTTAATCGCCTCTTACGACAGGAGATTCCGTAGCGCTATTCTGTAAGCCCCGCAACAGGGTCCAAGGCACCCAATCTTCAAACCAGAATAAAGAAACCATATTAGTTTAGTAGCAGTACTACGTTAGAGGTTAAGATTAACGATTAACGCTTTCACATTCAAAGCACCTAGGATTCCCTGTATAGTGGGTTTCATGGATACACACAATGACAACTACACAAACACCCAGACCGAGAATAGAAATTTAAACTCATGATCTAAATTTCTGTCTCGCTGGAAATCGAATCCAGGACCTTCGAACGGCAGTCCGGCATGGCGACCATTGCGCCATACATACTAAATCTACGAAAGCGGTACGAAGTGGGCCGTGTCGCCTAGTGGTTAATAATGTTTATTCATACCTATAATTTTCTATAATAACGCTATTGTGTATCTCTTACATTCAGCATATAGCAATACAACTCATTAACTCATATGAAAATATGTAATACTCATTTCTAGTCTCAATAATAGGTACGAAAAAAAATCTGCAATAATGCAAAACTGCTGTGTTAGTGCAGTCTCAGCAACCACTGTTATAGCACCATTTCATAATATTTAAGTAGGTCATAAAAGTAAGCGGCTGTAGCAAAGACATCGAAATGATCTACAAATCAGTTATAGATTAGACCAAAACATTTTAGTGGTACAAAGAGTTATGTAGCATAATACTCATGTCACCAAAAGAGACCCTACATCAGAAATTGAAAATCAATATAATAAAATGACCAAATTGATGGAAACCACCAAATTGATGGAAACAGCGATTATTTTCAACGCTAGCATAAATTATTCCGATGTTTCACGCAGATACGAATCATCGATACTTTTTCATGGCCACGTCACTAGAACTGTCAGTTCCCATCGGCCATATCGGAGTTTTAATTCGGAGTTCGGCGCCGGCGGAAGCGCGCGCCATTATGTCATTGAGCGGGAAATCTTAAAAAAAAGAACCTATTGTTTTTTTAAAGTCGGCTATTGCATTGTTATCATTATGCCAAGTTAATGATTTTCTTTTTCATAATTATAATATGCCGTGAAGTGTGAATGGTTACTTTGTTTTGAAATCGGTAAGTTTATTTGTTGCTTTACAAACCAATGTTTATTATTGTATTTGTGTAAATCTTGTTTTAAAGTAATGAGTATTAAGCAGACATATTTTTTGTTGTGCTATTCTCATTCAAGTTTTAATTATTGTTTGTGATATTATCTATGCTATTAGGGCAAAGATTAACAAATAATTTACTTGTCTATTCAGCGTAAGTATTGGTTAATTTTGAATTCATGTTTAAATTAAATTTTAGATTTTACTGTTAAACATCCAATAACGACTTCGCTCTAATTTAAATGAAACACAAAAAAATCAAAACAAATTTTAATACCTTATTTCAGGTTACTTTTAAATTAAAAAGCCTTACTTATAAGTCAAAGTCTGATCTTGTACACAAACTTTCATCTATTTTACCCCTTAGGAATAGAATTTTCAAGAATCCTCCTGCCTGCGTTTTCACTTTTCAATCAGGAATGATTGAATAATTAACGCGTATATAAAATCGAGCTCAGGCAGGCAGACAGACAGCACCAGATTAGGAGGTCTAGACCGGGGCGTCGAAGGGGTGAAAGCCCCTAATAAATTTCAAAATAAAAAACAAGTTTTTGGTCACAAATACCATACAAATACAGATATTGACAAATATTCTTTTAATATACTTTTTTTTAAGCAAGTAATGTGGATGGGTTAAAAACTTGGATGTTTTATTTGTCTTTCTTGTGTAAGTTCCGGGGCAAACCCGCCTACCTTCCTCCAAATACGGTACTGCTTAGTCTTACATGGTATTTATTCCCAGTATAAGTGGACATTTAGATAACTGATTTGAAGAGAGACATTTTACCACACTGAGGGTCGTGTTCCGGTGTCCACTGTGTCCACACATAGCTGTATACGAACACGAAATAACTTGATTGATGAAAAATGATTGCGTAATAGAAATAGTATTGTCTTCAGAATACAATACTCGATCGCTTGTGTATTTTTAATTTTCTTTGATTATAATGAAAACACTTAGTGTTGTACGGGGCATGTGTTTTGCCCCGCGCCGGATATTGAGTGAAGTTCACACAAATATATTGGCAATTTGGATTTGGATATCCAGTGCAAGTTCTAAACGAGGTTTATTAACTTAGTCCTCAGGAGTAAGCTTAGAAGTATATCTAACAAGATTCAAGAATCAAAAAACGGCGAAAAAAGAACCCCCAGCACTCTTTTAATAATATTTTGACACAAATTCATTCTACTGTATGATTTTGGTCCAATACTGAACTCACCCAGAAGTATGTCTGAGGCCATTGCTACCTCTATCATAAGTAATAAGAATTTCAATCCTGTCTAGGGTTAAGAGTTAGTATGCAGATGTACATGGGCAGTGACCACTTCGTAGAATTGCATGCACTTTAGCTACGTCAATATTGTAACAAAATATTGAGGTAGCAAACGTGCATAAAACATTAAAAAGCAGACAAGAGGACTGCCAAGTAGTGAAAACATACAACTGTATTTTGTAATTTCAAACTGATTGCATATATATAGAATTATGAGTAAATTATATAGATCATTTTCTTAACAAATCACTTCTTATTTAAATTAACTTATTATCCTTATGTTGCTTTTAACTTCAAAAAATAAATATAATGTGATCGTGCGTTGTAATGTTAGCAGCAGTAGGTATGTCAAATTTACGGCACGCATCATTATAACATTACATTTCTCATCTAAATCAGTTATTTGACATGAATGTGAATAAATTTCTCCCCGCATAACATGAGTAAAACCCCTATTCCACAATAAATTCCGATTCCGAAAGTACACGTTCCGGCTGAACCATGAACTACACTTCAGGCCATTACATTTAAAACCGTAAAAGGTTCTACCGTATTCTTGCTGCTGTGTTCTGGTTTGAAGTGTGTGGTCAAGGAGACATTAACCGAGGCGTTCCAACGTAGTCCTCCAGGGTAGCAACGCATTTGTGGTCGACCTATGAAATAACTTCGATCCTATCTTGGGTTGATTACAGATGCCCATGGCCGGCAGTGACCACTTACCACTAGGTGGACTGCATGCTCGTTTGCTGCCTCCCAGCCATAAAAAAAAGTTATACATCTAAGTTATACATACATACTATACAAGACAGTGTTGTTAAACGTTTCACAAGTTTTAGTAAGTTACCAACTTCATAGTACCTATATTACATAATTTGTAGGTATCATCAAAATATTAATATGTGAAACAAAAACTTTGGTAAGTATCACTTATTATAATTACACGAACGGAGGAGTATGAGTGCAGAAAGATAATATTTTATATAATAATACATTACACATGCATTAAATTAGTAAAAGAAACCTTTACCCACACTACCATGCCATTGACGCAACACCTGTTACATACGGAATGTCATTTCAATATTGAATCGGCATCGATTTAATATTGAAATTGTAATGACATTTACGATGCCGATGCATCGTAAATGTCATTACAATTAATGTCATTTAGTGCAGTCAAAAAATATTTCCAAAACTCTCTTCTTGGCATTGCGCGTTTTAAACATAATAATTCAAAGCACCGTACCTATGTATGGTCGATTTTTGTCGACCGCCAGGCGGTTTCTAATATACATAATTATATAACTTTAGTATTCTTTTATATAACGTTAGCTTTACCAAAATACATTAAAAGGGATTTGTATTGGGGAAGCCTTAGTACCTCAGCTCTTTGATCGTTTACTTTTCCACATATGTGGTTTAATTCATATGACGTACCGGAAATATTAACTCCTAGGTACAGGATGGGAAACAAAATATACGTTAGTAATAGGATTACATTAGTATAATTAAATCCTCAAAAACGTATAAAATATTTAAATAATTCTTATTTAAATATTTACTACAATCATACAATATTTTCATGTGTATAGAATATATAAGTACTTAGGTATGTATATTAGAAATATACTGAACGCCACTAGCAAGATTAGTCAAACAGGAAAGTTGAAGTGCTGAAATGATATATCTTTTACCGTTGTATGGTTTTTTTACGTCTCATTCATTCGAGATGCTAAACGGCGAAATTGCCTGTTTAGAAAAAAACCTGGGAAGTTTCTAGAAGACCTTGGCAGTGACAGAGACCGGCGACCTTGTACGTGTACGCCGCAAGCTAAAATAAAACGTTAGTAGCTTCCCGCGAATTATTGCGGTGTTTCAAACGTAACGTACTGTGTTTTACGTTCATAAGTTTTGACCGCTACGTATCGAGGCATTTATCTTCACTATTATTTGGGTAAAGAGAACGTCGTGGGTTTCGAAAACATTTCTATAGCTTAGCGAAAACAATCAGGTACGCCTTAGATTCGTTCGATCGTCTGGCGTACTGTTAAAGTTATTGGGATCATGTTGATAATTATCCAGCTAATTAATGCTATGCGTAAATATGATATATTATTGCCTCTCGATCTGAACTCAGAACACATTTTTTATTTGCAGCAGTCACGGCTGCATGGTTTATTTATTTATTTTAAGGAAAACTTACAGCTAGATACATTATAATAGTCAATGAATAATTATAATATATGGATACAAATACTTAACATGATTGATAGGGATGAACTTCCTGAGAACACCGAAACCATTTACGACGTTCCGAAGCTCGCCAAACGCGTATTCTTCTAGAATCAGGATGGAGCCGAACCTTGGTTCGTCAGAAAACAAGACATGAGCTCACTGATCTTCATCATTTTTGATGAACCCACCGTACTCACTGAACCATCATGCTCGATTGCCACACTAAAGAGTAGGGCCTCGCAGCAACCTACTAGCCTTAAGACCAATCTCTTGCTACCTCTTCCTCGCAGTTTGGGTGCTGGCAGTTGCCGACCAGTACTTTTAGGCTCTCTTCTGGCGATGTTCTGTAAAAACGGCCTTTTCACTGAGTTTTTACGCGATATCCAGTGACCCGATAACATTCGCAGAAACATCAGGTACCCGACTGGTTAGAATTAGAGGCTGCAGAAACTTCACGCTGTGAACACTAAGCTTCGGTTACACCCATATCACACTGCATTTTATTTTGAGTTAAATAACGACGTAACATTATGCTAACTACGCGAATCTTCCTCGTTCAAAATATACGAGAATTGTTTGATAATTTCAAAGAATCGGAAATTTTAAAACCGGCTCAGTACTTGCATCAATGTTTTACCGCCAATTTAAGCAAAAAAGGAAAGAAAAATCTATAAAATTTAAATTTAGAACATTACTTTTTTCATGTACTTTATTTGCCTTTAAAGTTTATAAGTGGCCAATGTATTACTTCCAGTAGTTTTTTTATGTGAAAAAGTTCGGACGCATGGGCTGTCTTAGACTTTGTTGATGTGTTTGCTCCCCCCGCAATAACTTACCTTCCAAACACTTTGTTCAAATGTTTCCCTTTTTACCCTTAAATAGGAAGTTAAAAGATAGTAAGATTATGTTTACAAATACAAGCTATAATTTGGCTTTAGTTAAGGCGTAACCTATATATTTGTATATAACCGGAGCATTTATTAAAGATCCCTAAATTTGAAGTACCTTAAAAGCCACGACCCTTTTTAGGCATAGTAAGTAGGTACCTCTAAGACTATGTAGATTTTACAGCCTATAAGCACGGCACGTAAATTTCCTGTTGTCAAAATATTGAATAATGCCTCGCGTGTGGCCTTGCCCTATTTTTGGCACGGCCAATGTCAGTGTCGAATTCAAAGGTCGAACAGTTTTTCCGAATACTTTTTGTGCTACAATATACCGACGTTCAGTTTTTAAAAGCTGGCAGTGATACAGTTTTATTTTTATTGTTACTAAGTGTGTATGTAGGATTTGGATATTTGGGTATGTATAAAATAAATTTTAACGGTCTATTAAATTTTAGATTTTTTTTCGTTTTAGTGCGTCAAAAATACATGAAACGATGAAATATTCGACTTTATGCACAAACTAGAACATCAGTTATCTCGATCAGTAGAATGGCAGTAGCACACTATGATTCCAGAAGCACCACCACCACATCTGTCTTATAACAGCAGTGTTCTTGCTTTTGTGTACTGGCGTAGGCTTCTTCTTGGCGTCTTGAAGGGTGTAGTCAGCTGACACACTTGACTATGGCTGCAACTAGAATAGATGCAGCCATAGTCAATAATATTCAAGTGTGAGAGCTGACTGACAGCTGAGCGTAATTCTCTTCCCACAGCTGGGGAAAGCCTGGAGCTTACTGTTCCACGCTATTCCAACCGTTGGAGGAATGAATTGGTAAGTGGCGGTAAGTGGAACGTTGGCATAAACAACAATATATTTTGGAGTTTGTGACTTTATGCTTTTATGCCAGGTAACTGCAGAATTACAGATAAATATCAGATAAGAACAATTTTCCATCTGATATTTCTACCTTAATTCACATAAAATTTTGATCGATAATTTGATTCTGAAGTTTTCTTAATAAGTATATAAGAAGGAAAAGAAATCGAAAATCGCAAATCAGGTATTAGCATCTCATAACTTACCTGTAATCGCCATAAGTCACTAGTAAGAGCACTAACTTAAATAGGCAGATGATAAGAAGAAGTGAAAATAAGTATCTTGAAATTATACGAAACATATTTGTGGAAATTTTGTGCGCTTAGTTTTTGTATCTGGACGTGTCCGATAAACTATCTTTCCGATAACGGAACCGATCGGCTTTTATCATTACTAAACGAAACAGGTCTTATCTTCATCGAAGAAATTCTAATACCTACTTGATATAATTGTTTTTTTTATGATTCTGAGGTAGCAAACGAGCACGCAGTCCACCCGATGGGAAGTTGCCGCCCATGGACATCTATAGTTCCGTTAGACATATAATAAGTTCCTTTTTAGGTAGACCACAATTGCGTTGGTACCCCTGAGGACTAAGTTAGAACGTCTCGGTTAAACCCGAACACAACAGCAAGGGCAGTTATAGGTGTGGCAGTGGTGTCTCCACCGAGTCCAACCGTGAAACGTTCTACCATATTCCCTAATACTACCCTGGTATATGTCTATCTTCTACGCTATGGAATTTATTTAAAAACATTTAAAATTTACATAAATTGACGGTATAAAAAACGTATACGAAAACATTTTTATCATATGCAAAATAAGACCCTATTCGCACGAGAGTTTTTTCAACGTCCGTTAATCCATCCACAATTAAGCGATTTCCAACCCTAAGCTTTGAAAATAGAAATCTTTTTAGCGGAAAGAAACGTGTGAATGTTTTTTTAACGGACGTTAGAAAAACCCTCGCGCGAATTGGGTGTAATGGATTAAAAAAAGGTTGCACCCAAATTGCTGTCTCCGGCATGGGTTCCCAGAATGCCGTTGAATGGCTAAACTAACTCACTAGCTCACTCGTGGAGTCAATCAACCGCTTCGAGATATGTTTGCAAAATAATCGAGCATTAGATCTCCAGGGTAATCTTTGTTAAATTTAGAAATAAGTTTTCTGGAGGATGAGCGAGTCAGTTACACGGCGATAATGGTTATCACATGAACCTGATACTGTTCCAGCGACATGCTCCTAACATTATCCTGCTGCTGGCATGCTCCTGACATCCTCTTACGAGTCACCAGTAATCAGTAGGTACTTAAAACTGCACACAACATTGAACCCACTCTGGTATGGTTTCCTCACGATTTTACTTAAATTAATTAATTTGTTGCAAGATCTAATCTAAGTGATAGTACTTTTAAAACGAATAATAAATTAATACTGAAAGATAAGCCGAGTGAGGCGAAAAAAGTAATTTCGAAAAGTGTCAAATCGATTATTTTGGGCCGGTTGTTCTTACTTTTAACACAAATAATAAAAATAATATTGTTTCGTTTGTTGTGCGTCGCGGCGGAGTGGATACGTGGTACTTACTATTCAAAACTAACTTGCGGTCAATAGGGGTGTAGACGATTTTTTTTTCATTGAAATATATATAAAAAAAATATACAACATAAATTTCATCTTCTAAATTTCCTGCTCATTTCTGTTATGGCGTCCCTGTGACGTAGCGCTCCTCTAAACACTAACATCGGACGCTATTCAATTTATGAAACAATAAATGTCAAATTATATGACCTTGTTTGTATGACGTAACACCCTACGTTACGTCATGCGCCGTAAGCGGTCACGTGATAACGTGGATAAAACGTTAAGCATGAAACTGATTTTCGTTAAAAGTATATTGAACACGGCGAGATAAAAATGTATTTATTTTTATTCAGTGTCTACACCCCTATTTAGGCGCAATATGACTCTTCGCCTCAAACCGCGCGGCGACTTGACGCCAAGTTGCAGGTTGCATGCGGCCGTAACAGTATCATCGATTTCAGCTGCGGTTGATAAATCAGCCCATATCCATATTAATCAAGCTTATATTATAATGGCGAAAGTATGTGAGGATGTTTGTTACTCTTTCTCGCAAAAACACTAAACGGATTTAGATGAAACTGTACATTAATATAGCTTATAAGTGCATCGGAACATCACATAGGCTATAGTTTATAAAGATATTATGTACCTAAATTGGCCAAAATATAAGTGCTTGCGAACATTTTTTTGTCCAGGAACAAGATCCTACTTAATATATAAGCGGGCGAAATCGCGGGCAACGAAATGGAGTTAGAGCCTTTTACGGTTTGCTGTTTGGCTCTCTCCGAAGGGCCCACGCCCGAAGGGAGACATACTTAATTGAGGCGTTCAAACTTAGTTATCAGGGGCAGCAACGTAGTCGACCTAACTCGACCCTCGATTCTATGTTGATTAGACATGTCCATGGCATGCTCGTTTGCTACCTCACAGTTAAATATTAAAATGTATAAGATCGTACGCGATCATCAAGTAATAGGCTCTTAGTAACTATCAAAAACCAATTAAGGCAGCGTGACGAAATATTCTCCGAATTAAATTATAATATATGAAATACGAAATTCAGGCTGCCCAAATGCACTTGCTACTTATCTATGCTGCGAATGCTATTGCTAAATGTGAAGTATTGTTCCTTAAAATATTTTAAGGAACAACTGAAAGATTGTAAAAATAACAACATAGTAACATTGAATCAATTTTAATTGAATTAGTATTTACTTCATGCGGAACATACGCAACAGGCATAGCTGTGAAACCTGATACGCGGAGATACCGTGTCACAATGCCTAATAAGAATAGGTAATTATACAATTGCCAGTGCTTTATTGTTGGACGTCAAATAGATGTAAGTATCTATTATGTACATAGATTAGGATCTGAATGATTTCCTGGGAAACTATTATTTGTTCTGGCAGATACGGGCGGAAGATTTGATTTACCATGATTGGCAGGACGACTAGGTAGTTATGATTACAGTAGCATATCCGTCCACTTGAAAACTAGTTTAAAAAATAGTTTGAAATTACGAAATAATTTGGAAAATCCAATTATCCAGTTAAAATGTTAATTAGTAATGAATATCAAAACAATTATGAATATATCATTCAAGTGACAGCTCTGTCACGCCATTGTTTCTCTTTTATTGATGTGTCAAGTGAGTGTTTCCTAAGATTTATTTTCAAAATGGCGTTGGCAGTCCCGTATTTATTTTATATTTATTTATTATAAAAAACTATAAGGATTACAATGTGAGCATTGATTAAGCTTCGTCAACTCATAACATAAATTAAATACAAAAATATTGTAAAAAAAATGTTCATTTATGTTTTTAGATTTTTTAACGCGAGGTAACTTTTAAAGGTATGCGATATGAACCCCTGTGCCGCTTAGCGGAGGAACCCAGGAACATCGAAAACCTACTGAGTACCCAACAGTACGTCTCCCATTGCAAACACATCTCTGAGGGGATTTTAAAGCTCGAACCGGTACTCCATTAGGTACGCCGTTGTGAGCCCACTCATATGTCCTTCCCAGGGTCGTGGACCAGACGGTTTGATATGCCACTCAAGCCACCCCGACCCTGCTCCTTTTAGTCGCCTTTTACAGGCAGGAGATACCGTAGCGCTATTCTTAAATCCCGCAGCTACAGAGACAACTAAATATTCCTACTGTATTAAAAGAAATAATAATAACCATGTATGAAAATAATATTAAGTAATAATAAACTAAACGGAAACTATGCTTAAACCTTTAAACCTAGTCATGGACTGAATTTCCAGATAGAAAAATACTATTCATTTTATTCGATATGCATTACACCAATAGAAGCTATCGCATGAAGTGAAGATATTAATAGGAGAAATATTAAAATGTGGAATCTAAAACCACGATCAATTTTATTTACGAAAATAATCTTAAAATCAAATCCATAAATTTCATGTACAAGTAGTATAATTACGACTCAAACTATATAAGAAAAAATAATTAAAAAAAAATCTTTAATCAACGGAAAGTCTCACATGAAGAACTGATTCCAGTCCGATTTGAATGGGATATATTGAATGATAAACGGGAAATATATTCCGGATAGTAAATGCGATGCACCTGGCCTAGCGAACGCGTCGCATTCATACAGAATACCGATGTATTCAGACAAGAACCGGTTAGATGACAATACAGGCGACCTACACGATCTGCAACTACTGGGTTGCGTTCAATGCCTAGAACCTATGCTAACTCCCTTTCAACCGAAGTTGTAGAGAATATGAAATCTTGAAAAAAAAAATATTACAAATCGGACATAAAACATATTTTTTGTCTATGATATGATATCACCATTGGCCCACTGATCTCAATTTGAAATCAAGGGATATTTGGAGTTAAAGTTTTACATGTATACAAATATACATACAATTAACATAATGTGTAATTTTTATTAAAAAAACGAATCTACACTGGGTAAGCTCTAATTCCGATGACAATAAAGATAAATCTATTGTCTGAAATCCATGCATGTACTGATATTTTAATGTTCACTTTTTTTTATGACTCCGAGGTACGAGCATGCAGTTGACCTGATGGTAAGTGGTTATTGCCATGGGCATCTGTAATCAACCCAAGACAGGATAGAAGTTCTTTCTTAGTCGATCACAAATGCGTTCCTACCCCTGAGGACTAAGTTGGAACGCCTTGATTAAGTGTATCCCTGACACTCCCTCTTCGAACCACAACACAGCAGTAAGAATACTGTTATTATAAGGCAGAAATAGGTGTGGCAATGGTGCCTCCGGAATCGAACCGTAAAAGGTTCTACCAACTCCAAACCGCTGCTGGACATATGGTATTGTCCCTTGACGGCATTCCGGTTCTTGTTTTGGGTTCTTTACTAAAGCTAAGTATGTATTTCTTATACTTATTTCATATCATAAGGTTTGGGTCGCAAACTAAAGACAGTCCGCGTCAAACTGATCACCGCAGCAGACTTCCTTTTCGCCTCTTGCCTCGAGAAGTAGTTTCTTTTGACGTTTATCAAGCGCTCTAACGCAGTCCAAACGAGCCAGAGCTACATTCTAACTAGAGTTCAGGTGCTGAACGCGGGCGGAAGGGCGCACGGTGAGGGGGGGGGGGCACAATTGTAGGAATATGACTAACATCCGGCCATTCTGGCGCGCCCGCTCGTCCCCTGAATACATCACAATTTGCATTATCCATGCTCCAGGGAACCTAATCTTGGTCTTATTATCATTTATTGTATAACTTGTTATGGTTATGTGAATTCTGATTGGGTTAGTTTGTGGGTGGAGTACGTATTGTTAAGTATCACGGGCTTGGTACATAACTTGCTAG
>DWNJ01001010.1:0-13037 GCA_018250275.1 Udranomia eurus
ATGCGTAATAACACTGAAAATAAGTTTTAATAATCAGTATACAAACAATATGAAAGTAAACAAATAATATATATAAAATTTTCAAAAAATAGTGTATAAATATTATCTAATAATATTATCTAAAAACGTAATTGCTTAATGGCTACGTGATATTAGAATACGGTTTCATCACTGCTTTACATTATTATGTCCACGCACATTGTTCTTATGGATATGAAATTTGTACTGGAAACAAATGACAAATTATGTCACGTAAAAGTGGTCAACCTACTCAAAAACCAACATTCGAGATTGCACAAATAACCGACCGGCATTAACCCTCATTACTCTTTCACAAACCTCCTATTACTGTAGATAACGAAATTATGTTTTGTGACATTAGCATAAAGTTGAAAATCCTCTGAGTAAATAGAAGAAAAACGGAATCAATACTGTAAACGAAATGGGTACTATTTGGACATTCGTACGGGAACGCAGGCTGTTCTCGAGTCATCATTTGAATGACTCCATAATTACTAGTGACATGAAAAATTGGTTTTGCAAGAGCAACGGACATCTTTCCCCATTTATTATTTAAGGAGAAATATTACCTGATTTTGGATGTGTAGAAGACATAAACTCCACTCAACTCCGCAAGAAGAAAATTTGCGAAAAATCCTTGCTTAATGGATGTCATTTATATTTTGAAGTCTACCGACGTTTAGCTATCCTCAGCGTCTTGAACGAATATACCAGAAGAAAAAAGTCGGCGGTAAAAGAATACCAAAAGACACTCTATATATATATATAATATTTTTCTTTATAATTAATAATTTTAGTCTTAGAATGAGTTAGACAGAATAGAACTAAATTTAAAATACACCTCGTCTCATTCAAGTTTAATCGGAGCGTATTCTTGGAATTAGTTTTCAAATAAGGAATGTTCAGCTAACTATGCCAGTTTGAATGGTAATGTTTATAATTCACCTGCGCTCAAGCGAGAACACAACAGCAGCCTCTGAGCGTATTGTCAGAAGCCGTATCTGTCACTCTGTTTCCCAACCGCAGCTATGAAATGAGTGGAACTACTCCAGCCTAACAATTCAGCTGTCAGCTCCCCGTTTCCAAAGTTTATTTGCCGCATAGATTATCTAAAAGATATTAGCATTTAATACCATTCTTTGTCTACAAACTGTCACATTGGATTTATTAAGTATCGCGATCAGATATTGGCATGTTTCGTGGGAATTCCAGTAATTATTAGCATAAGATAAGATAGCATTAGAATTACATCGCTAATAAATTTATTAACGCCTACAATCACGCGGGAATAGCGTCGAATGGGAGTTTTGTCGGCGGAATGCAAATGTGTACTCTGGAGTCATTTTAAATGTCAAAGTGCGTATGGGTGGTGCTATAAATAATTTTGAACAAATAACTGGGCCAAAACAGAAATGTACAGCTTAGTTAAAATATACAATCTCATCGGTGTACTAATTCAATGTTCGAATCTCATTGTGTTTAATTCATTCATTTCATAATAAAAGAAAAAATAAACTCATTTCGCCAGGTACTCTCAATTGTAAAACCATTAATAAAAATGATGTATGAGTACTATAAAAATTATAGTATATATGACTTCTTTGTCACTAATATTTTTGACATTAATATCTATTCTATAGAGCAAGGATACTCAATAAGTTACATATTTTATGAATCGTCCACTGTCAATATCAATATCAAAAAAAAGTTCATAGTTATAATCGTTCCTAGGTATTTATAGACGGGATGAATATCTTTATAATCATATCGGTATTTTTTGTTACTGATGGTAAGTGGTCACTGTAATCAACTAAATACCGCAGTTCTTTTTTCGATTGACTACAAATGTGTTACTATCCCAGAGAACTAAGTTGAAACGCCTCGGTTAGATGTGTCTCCATTACCACACTCTTCAAACCAGAACACAACAGCAACAACGCTTATTATAAGACAGAAATAGGTAGGACGGTGGTGCTTCCAGGATCGAATTATAAAAGGATCCAGCTTAAAATATGTTAAAAACATAAATGAATACAATACCACAACAAAATATCAACTGCATTGTTGAAATAACTTTCAATTGTCGCCGACATAGTCGAGAGCAATAATCGAAACCATCGTTCCGTTCGTATTTATCGAAGGTCCTAGATCGACACGGATGTCCTGGAGAGCCAGTATAATGCATATTTAATTGCGACCTTAGACCACGCCATCCATATTTATGACCACCGTTTCATGTCACCGGAGCAAGCGTTACAGCGCTTGAAACCTCGTTAATCGCTTATTTGCTTTTCTAATTTATGTGCGGTCGGACTAAATAACGATTGTAATGAAATTTCTTACGAGGGTCGTAGGTGAGCTATGGTATGGTGTTTATTTCAGAATGGATTTTAGAGTCCTATAAACCGGTATATTGGTACCGATTTTCTTTAATGAAGACGTTGTGCTATGAATAGTATGGCTATAAACCAGACTTTTTAGTAGAAGTCCGTTTTACTTTGACTTTTACGTTTATTTTAATATATTACGTTTATTGTATTCATGTATGTGTAGCAAATTGCGAGAAGTGGAATTCGTATATAGACCAATCTTTGTGATGGTTTAGCTGTTTTGACGATATTTTCACTGAAAGGTAAGCAGATTATAGAACGACTGATGCAAGAGGCATGACTTCCGCCCTTAATCTGCCTTAAAAATTGTACTATGTTTGGAGATGAGAGTCTACGATTTTTTTCACTAAACTAATATATTATTTAATCCATTATTTTTTGAAAATCCAAATCGAATGACGAAGATAGTTTGAACTCGTAGTAGCGTTACGTCAGTTATATATTATATTTATGCACAACATATTTATTTAGATATATGAATATACCCCAAGAATCGAATACGGGAGATTTTGGCGCAAAGACAAACAATGGTACGCAACACGCTACATTCTCAACAATAGGTACAACAATACTTAGAGAATATCTCATCTCAAAGCTACCAAGTTTTAATGCTAATTTCTCGCAATAATTTAAATCAAAGCTGACTGAAATTATTCAGTTTATTTGAAAGCTTAATAGCCTACCCATTAACCCAATAAAAATAAATCTAGCCTACAAATTCAGATAATATGGAACGGAAACAGTGTACATGGAAATAATTCATTCGAATCTGCGATACTGGTGTCTTTTAAATGATTTATTTACGGAGTTACCATTTCATTTCCATATTTCCATACTAGTTTTAATGTCTTATACTATGCTATTCGTTTTATTATTTACTAATAAATCATGTGGTCCATGATATTTAATTACCGTAGTTACTGACTTCAATTATTCGATTATATGTTTGTTTAATGGGTATAGCGGATGGAAATACAGTCCATCTAAAGTAAAGTGACCAGTGCCTCCCATGATCATACGTAATCTCAACCTCATACCTTTGATCTATAAAATCCTTAACGATATTAATGCTTTATTTCCCTGTACTTTGCTCTAAGAAAATTGAACTTTTAATTATACTCGTATGTGAGTTATATTTAAGACAACGTAGTAACAAAGTAACGTAATTGCAGAAAACAATAAAATAGAAAATAGAAATATCTTTGTCTTGTTCTTAACACTATGATTTGAACACGACTTGAAGACTTTTAGCATATATTGTACAATTTCCTTTGTAATGTATGGTAAATAAATAAATAAATACTCGCAGGTACCTTTATATACCATATACAACAGTTGCAGTATCTTACAAACGAGAAAATTTATGAAACTACAATATTTTATGACCTCGTTTCATGTCTGATATACAAAAATATTATCGTGGCTTCTCCTAAGGCCTTGTTTCGAAACGTACGTTATCACAATGATCAACAAACAAACAGACCATCTATGACACGGCGATAGACACCTGAATCGTTCCTTAAACGGCCATGCGTCAGCGAAGCCCATCATCCGAGCTCACCATATCTGGCCAGCGTAAATTGTTATCATAACATCATTGTCATGTACCAACACTAACCGTGAATCACCATTCAAATCTCGACTCTACGCGGCCGGCTTAACGCGCGTTTTAGATCGACATTCCCAAAAGCTTTGTCACCTTTCGGCGTAGGACATACGGCCCCAGTTATGCAGTGTACGTTAACTTAAACTCGATAATCTGTTCATTAACAATGGTCCAATAATATTAGATCCATTCAATTATTGCGATTCACACTCAATCAGTTTTGAATTAGTGATTGTGATTGGCTGTTTGTTATTTCACTCCAACAATTGATAGTTTTTGTTCGACTGTTATCGCGGTTGCCATCAGCGGATGGATAAGAGTAAAAAGTTTATTAGATAGATATAATGATATCATGAGATGTTTCGCTACATGAACGTCGATGGGTATGAGTGAATCTAGGCTGGTCTACTTGGAGCTTATTACAATTCTTCATGTATGAAATAAAATGTTTTTTTTTATTTATTTAATATACTTATTTTATTACCAAAACTGTTTTGACCTATCTTAAAAACCCTAAATGATTATGTTGGTTTGATAAAATTTGGGCATCTCTAGAAATTAAAATATGAATTGCGCTGTTACTTTTAAATATTTACCTACACTTGAGACTGTTGTAGTGATGAAAACAAAGATGTTTCGATAACAATAATTTATCTTTAATAAAATAAATTCAGTACATAATACGTAGAAATATTTTTATTTGTCAATGCAATTATTTTGATATTAAAACATACATTCACAGAACACGTAAAGACCAGGATCCAATCCAATTATCTCTACGTCCTTACCTACAGAACTACTTGACAGGACAGAACTTAACGTAGCTATACTTACTTTCGACTATTTTACTCCCGACAGAACTACTTCACAGGGCAGGACATAGATTTACTTACTTGCGATTATTTTACGCTCAACGTACGAAGGTACACGAAGTGCAGGTAGGTACAAGTCGCGCACACACGCTTCAAATTCGAATGTACGTTTGTAAACAGCCATGATTACCATCCTTGATGTGATGCGTGACATCATAAGTAGCTAATAATCGGGTATCGTGTTCGAACAGCTTAATTCCAGCTGACCTTTCGCCTCTGTGGGTATCGCTCGTTAGTCTGTGGATACGTGTCAAATGTAATGTACTAGCTTCCGACTATTTGCGTGTAGGGAACTGTTGTGTATGCATGTCCCACGGGAAGATATTTTGTAGAATAAGCACTTTTATTACCTAGGTTAACCCAAAGTTCACCAAACCTTGAATTAGGTTAATGTATAAAAATGAATCTTTGTTCTAGATGTATGATGCATCCATGAGCTAGTTATTCAGTTAGTTAATTTGAGAAACGAATACATTTAATTGTTAAGCAGAATAATTTAAATGATCGGAAATAAACTGATCGTTGAACATATAAAAGTAAGAAAACAAACAATCAAATATTTTAAATTATACTCTCATATGATGATCCCGTAATATCTATATAGCATGTGCAAAAAAAAATCAACTTTTTCTGCTGTAATACACCCAGTATTTTACATACACCCTTCGTTTTTACCTAAATTTGTCCTTCTAGAACTGGGTTGCCTGGAATAAATCGCTTATAACCTAAGAAGCTGCCCGTTATTTGTAAACATAATATGATTTCACTTTTGTATTTAATTGTGTTATATAAACAATTCTGATGGTGGTAGAACATTTCGTGGTTTGCCTTCGGAGCACCACCGCCATATCTATTTCTGCCTTATAACAGCAGTATTCGTACAAATTAAACGAGACATTCCAACTTAGTCATTAGGGGTAGCAAAGGATTTGTGATCAACTTAAGAAAGAACTTCGATCCTGTCGTGGCTTGATGGGAGTCCATGGGCGGCATGTTGTAAAACAAACAATCAAGAGTACATATATTTATATCTTCCCCTAGTAACGCAATCGGAACAAGAGCGCTCCTGCATCGCGCTACTGCGACTACAGCGCCGCTGTGGACAGTTCCTGTGGGTGCACGCCGTGCTGCAACTCAAAGACAACCTGGAGAACTCGCAGCGGCCCGTCATAGTGTGCACTAACCAAGTGTTGAGGTGAGTAACCTCCTTCCTTCTTCCTATGCCTTAATTGATTTTTTTTTGTTTTACTCGTCTTTACTCGTTACTACTCGTTTATTTTCTTAACTCAGAAGAATGTAAATTCACTAATGCCTGATTAAATGATGCAGATATTTAGTAAAGTAAGTATTTTCTATATCATATCATCAATCATGTTTTTAATATTGTTTATTGGCGAGGGTTAAATTTACTTACGAAACAAGAAGAGAATTCACGAATACAAATAGTGAGTAAAATATAAATCGGTAACATTTTTACAGATCTCATAATTTACGAGGATCTGGCATTTTGTTCTTCTTCATATCTCAATTCCATATGATACGAGCAGAGACGTTAAAAGTCGTAAATGTATCATATAGAAAATAACAAAAATAGAATCCAGTAATCCAATAAACGAAATCAATTCCAATTTAATAAAACTGCACAACTAGACGCGTATCGAATTGGTGAATCAATTTTTGTCCAAATTGCTATACTATTTGTTATTTCCGTTATGATTATCGATCGTTCTAGAAGTGATAGCATAGTGTAGTTGCCTACAACTATTTTACAATACGTAGATAGTAACCGACATGAACATAAAATTTTATTTCCATTGCGAAATTAATGCCGGCTCCGATAACTCGATAATCTCGGATACACAACATAATCGTAGTATCGGAATTCCTCGATAGTTAAGACATAAACAATTTTGTTTGTAATTTTTACATTATTACATTGTGATGCTTATAATAATTGACATCATAAAGCATGTAGGCGCAGCTTAACCGGTAATTTATAACAGACTTACCTTTACTCGCGACTTTGGTCGAATTATATTAATTTCTGTTGTAAGCAATACAAAATTAATGAACGTTGTGGAATTACAATTCTATTCACAAGTTATCTTTAGGTATCTATTTGGAATTCGGAATGAGTTCTTGTCAACATGCATCATCAAGATTTACTTTTGTACACGCTAAATATTTTCTCGGTAATTATTAACTATCATTTCTGATTCAAAAACTAAGTTTATAGCATCAACAACGGTCACATGACATCTATAAAAACTTTTTTACTGCGCCCACTGTGTCGTACAAACTCGTGAAATTCAACAGTTCGCTTTTTGTTTTTATGCTGTTACATTATGTCCTGATATTTACAATAATTGCCATCGTAAAGGCATATAAGCTTAGCCTAAGAGGACGGTATTTATCTTCAACAAGCGTGCCTTCAAGACGCTATTATGATTACAGCTTTAATAGCTCGTATGGTATAGCAAACAGTAATTATGAATTACCCTGTAATTGGAGGTATCTTCTATTTGCTCGAGCTAACCATTTAAGAATAGTTTAAGAGGCAAGATGTAGTAACCATTTCGTAATTTTATTGTTGTCCCCTTTCGAGAAATATCTTTTGATAGTACTGTGCTTATAATATGTTATTACTACTTATAATGTGTTAGTATTTAATAGAGTATTTAACGCTTAACTTCACTTACATTTTTTTCTTTACTATTATTAATTACATAATAATAGATACAAATAGAGGATATATTGTGATACTGTCTTTGACCCCGGCAACTGTTACGAATTTATCATAGTATCATAGTAAAAACATTAATAGTTGTTTTGCATGTTCGTACCGACAGACAAAAAAAATCATATCCTACCATTATTTTCCTCTGGTTATTAAATGAAAAAAGGAGTAATATATTTCATTTCATAAGTACAACATATCAAATGACAGTAACTTACTAAATTTGGCTATAGGATACATGAAGTTAAACGGCCCTCAAAAGATATTCAGGGTCCCTGCGTTGGAATTAATGAATTAATTAAATGCCAATCTCGAGCAGATACAACTATGTGCGTGAAAGCCTCATTTTAACTAAGAGACTTTAATTTTAGATACAAATATACCGTATAAACGAAACCTTTAGCAGCCCGTGTGACTATTGTTTTTTTTTGCTCGCGGTGTGTATAAAAATACAATCCTAAGTGGTGGTTGTGCGAGAAACTAATTGGCTTTAAAGCTGCTCTATTAAGCCGGCCGATAATTCCGTCCGACCTGTGCTCGACCGACTTTGAAAAATGACTGCCATAACTTAACGCGGTCACTTACAGACTTCCCTATTGAGATATCAATACTAGATGACGTCCAACGACGTACATTTCGCGTAAACACAGCCCTTTACCACGATGCACGTCGAGTCCGGACCGTCGCGTGTTAACGCTGCAAATCGTTTCTTTTCCTCTCTACGCAACGTTTTTGAGCGAACGCGGAACGGCGATGCGGCTTCGTGGTGAAGGTTCACGGAGAATAAATATTGTAAGGGGGTGATTTATTGAGTCTGAGCGGGTCTTGCAAGCCGATCGGCCGGCCGATGTTACTATCGGGATGGTTTGAAATATGCCTGCAGAGGGCTATTGTTGTGATGTGAGAAACGGTGTTTAACAAGCGCCGCGGTTGATCGATGGCGCCGCTCCGCAGTCTTTACTCCCAACTATATTTTATAGCACGAAAATACATGAAAACCCGCTAATTTTCGAACGCTTCAACGTAGTTTCTGTTGCGTGAATTTAATCGCGGGGCAATTTTGTTCACCCCGGATCGTTTGCAAGAGCATTGAATAATTTGTAGGACGCTGACTATGACTAAATATCAGTTATTTTTTAATATGTGTAAACAGAAAGCATTATCGTTATGAGTGAAGTAAACATGAATTTGCAGACACGGAAAACGGGTTATAAGATATGACCGTCATTTGAAAAGCTCATTGTAAGGTGATCTGTACATTCCAGTGGACTTGATGGTTGGTTAACGGGTTGGATGATCGGTCTAAGAAGAACGCAAATGAGTCTTAGTTTTACCTTTATTTAAAGCATGTATATAAGTAATAAGTATTGGGCAGTAATCTGCATCTATGTAGATGAACACAGTCTTTTTTTAACTTTGAAAGCTGTCATATTGACAATTGGTATGATATATGGTATATCAATAAAAGCCATTAAATATAGATTACATAAATTTCTCCCACCTTCGACATACCAAAATATACAAAACTTATATTATAAAACCTAAAACCGCTTTTAGAGGTGATCATTAGATGGTTTTACGCATAAATTTGGATAATTAAGAGAAAACATATACTAGATCAATCAGACTCCAAAACAATGGTCACATTCGTATTTCAATATCAAAGCTGCACCAATATATCACCCCTATTAACAGAGCTAACATTTATTATTCAAATGAAGCAAGTCACGTCCAGCCGTCAGAGGTATTATTCAGTGGATAATTCTGTAACAACCTCATTATGCTCGTACAGTGACTAAGGACTGGGCAAATTAATCGGCAAGTAGGCGCTAGAGATAGTAAATCTAAATTAATATCGCGAGTGGGTCCTGTTGACCTAAACAATCAGTGAGGACAAAGGTGGGCCCTTACTAGCCGTTGAGGTTTATTGTTTGGCACAAATTATGAGATGCATGACAACGTATCTATTTTAAAGCCACTTCACTACCTAATCTGGCTGTGGTCTGAATTTGCATACAACTCACTCAGAGCGCATAGGTTAAGTAAGCTTTTGAGATAATGTCTATTAAGACGGTTTAAAACCTTTACGTAATTTATAATTGCAAATAGCACCCTTTATGCAAATTATGTACGTATAATAAATCTTATCTACAAACAATTCATATCTACAAACCTTTTTAACTTTATTGTTTATCAACTATTGAATTAAAAGATACAGATAAAATATATGATTTAGGGTCAGAACTCACGAATTCTTTTCGAATATCGGTATTTCGGAATTTCGAATTTCGAGTATTCAAAATAAATATTTATTAATTATATATGTATTAGCGCAGTTGCTATTACCCAACTCATTCTTAAAATTAAATTGTGTCCGCCTGGAAGAAATCCGACGCTGATCCGATTATCTGTAGGTACAAGCAATTCGGCGAGTAGAGAGTAACATAACGTCTTCACTCATTAAAGACCAACAGTGCATATTCAAGCACATAATCTTTTCCTCGCAAACATTTGAACTGTGCAATGGAAAAGTTGAAAATCTTTCAAAATCACGCGCAAGCGTAGCCTCGAGCAGAACCCATTTATAACATCATAAAGTAACTGTATAAAACATCAACTAATCAGCGCAATATCGCGTAATGTTTTCGCGTTTCGAGCACAGAATGTAGACTGTTTGAGCACGTTTTATAAACATCGATAACTTTAATAAAATATGTATCTACCTATAATTTCCCTGAAGATTCTAGCGCTAATATTGTCCTATACTTATAGTGCCTGTATACGACTGACTTTGCAATAATTCATTGTTTGCTTTGCAATAGTAATTGCAATAGTAGTATAGTACGAATATTTGGGATATCGAAACTGGTTTTTTAAATACAACATTTTCTAAAATACAGACTATATTTTTGAATTTTGAATACCCGATTATTTTAAGCACTTTATTTCTACAACTATAAGACATAAAAATGCAAAGTCCATGCAAAAAAACGTAACAAACATAAGCTCTTGAAAATATATACACGATATCTATTTTAGTAAACAAAATCGAGTGGAGCTTTCTTAGCTTTTTAAATAGGAGGATATATATCAGAAAGGCAAAGCTTTCCATTGTTAAGACAATTGCGATATTTGTCACATTTCTGCAATGAGGGTATTGCGCAACCGACTCATGTTTCTTCCTTTCCACCGAGTAATGGTTGCGCTAATAATAAGGTTCGGTATATGTAATCAATTTCGAACTATTAGTTATTATTGCGCTTTTAGTATAGATAGGTGTATCTGATTTGTCGGTGATGATATACACAAAGATATGTTTATAAGTATATTTCTTTATAAAATGGAATAGTGTTTTTTTAACATTGAGTTAGTAAACGGCCATTGACATCACATATAAATCTTATTTGAGATCAACAACGACCTTTAGGTACTAAGTTGGAAAGACTCGTTGATAGCGTCTCGTGCCTCACTTTTCCAACCAGAACACATCAAACGTAATCCCCGCACACTGCTGTTATAACCAACGATAATCTTTTTATCTATATTGCATAGATAGGAGTATATTTAAAAAGTACGATATGCACAGAAAAAACAAAACAAACCCTATTCACAGCGGGCCGTTCGTCCTGTGTTATGACAACTCGTTTTTTAAACGCAGCACGATATTTTGTAACTAAGCAAATATATTAATTTGGGAACACGTGCAACAACATTATAAGCGGTTGAACGACAACAAATTGTCAGCATGTCGCCGCCTACGTTATGTCCGAGAGATTTATGCGCTCCGGGGACGCGGACGCGCAAATTGGCGGCGTACGAGACATTCTGTAAAACTATCATTTCTGTTAGCAGTGTTATGCATAATAAACAAGCGGTAAGGGAAGTGAGTGGGTTTTTTATTTGGAATTAAACGAGTTTACGGATATGCCGTGCGACACGTTTAAATAAATAGACATTGGTAACTGATGCAAAACTTGAGAGGTGTTATACTTAGGATACATAAACCACAATTAATAGCTTTAAACGTTCTGTTTGCACAAACGTCGTTATCTGTATTTAAGGAGGTAAGGAGTTATGTCTATGTTTAGTAATAACTATACCGACCGGAGATAGATCGCTACCACAAGATATGTTTTATCACATGGGTAAATTAAATAACTAAAAATATGCAGTGTGTAACGAACGTGTAATATGTAATGAATACACCTGTAATTTATATAAAATACATTTTTTATATAACTTACAAGTAAAGCATGGAAGCGAGCTCAGTATTTTAAGTGAAACTGGTATTAGGAACAATAAATTCTAACATATCGCAAAATTTATGCGCCATTGATGCGAACACCCAAATTGGACCAACGGATACATTCAGTAACTGGAGACCTGGTTATGTTTAACGAGACCGGATTACGCATATGTACCCTACGTATGCACTCTGCATTAATCGGTTGATTTTTTTAAAAATAATGTGACGATATTTAAAACATGGTCTGAGATCCGTTACGATGAAGCTTACTATAAAAGTTCTGTATTTCGATCCGTATTGATATACAAACATCATTGAGAGATCCAGTTTCAATTTCCAATCCAAGTCTTCAACACTAACGTTTATTTATCTTTTTGTTGCTCTACGCTCGTTGATGTCTTTATTATAAGAAACGACAACGAATTGAAGATTTGGATTCTGACAGGTTTTATTATAGTAACACTGAGCTTACGAGCCATTATAAAGATTATGTGTAAATTGACCAGAATATAACGATAAGTGTCAAGTAAGTTGGAAAAAACTGCCATTCTACTTAATATATAACACGGGCAAAACTGCGGGCAACAGCTAGCAAATAAATGCTATAAATAAATTGTAATATACGTACTTATACGAAATCTGTCATCAAACCTTTTCACCTCTGTACAATACAGAGCTTCTGTCGGCTCGATGCGTAATGAAGCACGTTTAATTCGAAGGTCGAGCTCATTAATGGTGAGCGTGTAAACACGGCGAATTTGTTTATCCGTTTGCCCTTTTGATTCCTAGCTTTTATCGATTTGTCGTACCGCTACGAGTAGGTCGGTAGGTAGATCTGTCTATTGAACTTTTATGTCAGTAACTACGATCTTGCCGGATCTTAGTGCATTAGAACATACATCTTCTTTCTAGAACGAACAGAGATAAAGTAGTGTGTTATTAGTAATTTGATTATACTTTATTATGACAATTTTGGAAGGTGGTAGAACTTTGTACGGTTCGATTCCGGAGGCACCACCGTCACACCTATTTCTGCTTTATAACAGCAGTGTTACTGCTGCTGTGTTCTGGTAAAGGGTGTGGTCAGAGAGACATACTTAACCGAGGCGTTCCAACTTAGTCCTCAGGGGTAGCAACGCATTTGTGGTCGACCTAAGAAAGAACT
>DWNJ01001011.1:0-13035 GCA_018250275.1 Udranomia eurus
TATTATTTTCAATGTTCTCATGTAAGTGACTAATGTAAGTCTTTGTGAGAATAAATGTCTTTAAACCTAAACCTAAAAGAAAATGTCGAGTAGCATAACAGAGGAAAAATATCTACTGCGTCCTAAGGCTCAGAATGTTTTACCCGAGATCAAATTGTGCCAATGAGATAAATCGTCAGCCCCTTTTTATTGTCTAGATTCATGAAAATTTAATCGAAATTCTAGGTCCCTTTGCCTTCTTTTAAATTAAAAATCCTACATTTGAATATAGAACGTTCTTCCATTCTTCACTGTTGTCAAATTAGTTTTAAATAAGGTACAGAAGTTCTGTTTTTGAAATTCAATACGCAAATCTCTAAATATATCGGAGTTTTCCACAATATGGCGCCAGATGTTTTCTCCTCATATAAAATGCATCGTTGCATATGCGTTTTGAAACTGATTTTGAAATTTACTTGCTTGCATTTTGAACGTATTTTCAATTATTTGATATATTAACTTTAGGATTACAAAGAGATTTTACTTACCTTAGCAGTTAGAACTTTAGAACGAAGTTTTCTATTTACTTTTCCACATCTTGATTCACTGATTGTGTCATCTTATATACTTAGAGCTATTATAATATCGTTTCATAAAGAAGTATTACTTAAAAAAGGTTTTATTTGACCTATTTTCGAGTCTGGTCTGAACGGGCATATTTTTCTTCCCTCGGGCGAAAGAAATTACGATCTGGAGTGATCGATGGATTAATTTTCTCTCCATTTTATCACTAGGCTGGAATCCAAATTTAATTAAGTTTATTTACTTTTGTAGTTGTCAAGTGGAAGCGATCGGTTATTCTGTTTTTTCCTGGAACTAATAAGCATGAACATTAGCGAAAAGGAAAAAGAAGTTTACGTTACGTAACATAGCTTTACGTTACGTTACTTAACGAGCCGTAAACATTCGCACGAATACTTTTATTGAAGCTTTTAACTTTTACAGACATTTTATGTACCGCATTTAGACTGTGAGTCTGCGTATAGAGTACTATTACTGGAACTGTGTAAGATAACATAATTCCAGTCATCACCTCATGATAGGAGTAGATAAATTATTGTTTTGTTATTTCATTTTAAATGAAACCCTTAAACTATATTTTCATCTGAGACAGCTCGGAAACTTTTGGCGCAAACAGAAGGCACTTCAAGAAGTTGTTTAAACTTAAAAAGTAAATATCTCACGAGCTGTCTTGAAACAAACTGTCTTTTAAAAGGAAAAAGATATTTCTTTTATTTTTCAGTAACTCGTGCATAAACTAAAATGTTAGTTTCATATGATATCATAAAATGATAATAAAGTCATACCGGGTATTGCTAAAGGACCTACATATTTCAGGTGTTTGCTATGCTATGTTCTAAGGATAATAAAGCTATTAAATGTTTTTTTTACTTTTACGTCAAACCGCGAGGCCCGACTGAATACTAAAACTATTAGATTAAATAATACTAATTCCAATGTTTAAAATACCACATGAAATAAGAAGATCAGTAAACTGATGAAAGTTAAAACAAAACGCATTTAATATATTTTAGAATGTTGCTCAAACTTTCAAGCAGTGAAACCAACACCGTGGAAGGCGAATTAAAGAAACATGATAGAGTGTCACTGAAGAACATTTAGCCGACACTGCAAAGAGCGAATAAACGAAGCATGAGAAAATATCACATATTCTGCTATACGACTTCCGTGGAATGTAAATACTGCACGAAATCTTCGGAAAGCCCAAAGACAGTGGGTGTTTAAGCGAAGATTTACATAAAACAACACGCGCGAAAACAAAACAGTGCGAGAAACGCTACAAACAACTTCGTTAACGAAAACATCATGAGAATCGTTTCATACAATCAATAATGGGGCGAGCGGCGCATGTACGGATAATGTGATGCCCGAAATTGGGGTAACGAGATTTTCGGAAGATTTTGTCAGTTTATGAAGGGGAATTAGATTACGTCCCGCCAGTAGACTCACTTGACATAACGTTGTCCCGTTTTCATTTTTTATCAAGTATCCCGGATACCAACTTAGAAATAAAGATGTTTGATGATGATTTTATGATGGAGAGATTGTATTGACATACTTGTTGACCAAACATTTACTTCTAACCCGTAGTGGACCAAAGCAAGCTTAATTAGCCGATTAATTGTATGGATACTGATTTCTTCAAGATCCTTAGGTTATTTGGCTTTTTTACACGTGCTTAAATACTACAAGGATCTCATCTCATAGGAATATCATTGGAAATCAAAAGCTTTTATATAAAAGTTGCAATCCGCAGACTTTGCACGGATAAGCTACAAAATTTGTCGAATTTGATCATCCAAATAAATTCCCTAAAGATATTAGTCCAAAATATAAAATAAACTAAATGAACATAAAAAACTTGTTTTAGGGTATTTTCATCTGCCTAAAAAGATACAACAAAAATCTTTAAATATTCCGTAACAAATGAGACTTTAAAAATAATCTTATGGATACTATAGAACAAGTTTAATTTAAATTCAATTTCAATTAAACAATAACAATAATTACTGACAGCGAAACACCTTTGGCATTAATTATAATGCCGTCATTTTTACTAAAAGTAATATTTCAAAAAATATAAATGAAAAAGTAGACAACTGTAAATAAGGATAATAAATATTGCTGTAAAGTAGATCTAAGAATATCAGCCGGCTGATAGCGTATTTAAAAGAAATGGCGCCTCTCATTTCTATGAAATGTTTGTTTTGTTCTGAAAATAAATTATAATGGAAGATATTTTAAGCATTTTTCGTTAGAGAAATTGAAGAATATAATTGGAAGTGCTTTTCAAATATTAGCAATGTCATTGAAACAGCAATTATAAAATTAAAATAAAAAAAAATATTTAATTAAAATATGTTAAGTAAAGGAGTTGGAATGAGAGGGCACATTAAACATTTTATTATACGAGTAATTTAATTATTAAAATATATAATGGTTGTAATATTTAAGTAATTTCTAAAAGACAATAATTTTTTTGAAGGTGGTAGAACCTTTTACGGTTCGACTTCGGAGGCACTACTGCTCCTGTTCTTCCTGCTGTATTCTGGTTTGAAGGGTGTGGTCAGAGATACATACTTAACCGAGGCGTTCCAGCTAAGGCCTCAGGGATAGCAACGCATTTGTGGTCGACCTAAGAAAGAATGCGGGTCCTGTCTTGGGTCAATTACAGATGTCGATTGGCGGCAGTGACCACCTTCCATCAGGTGGACTGTATGCACGTTTGCTACTTCACAGCTATAAAAAGGAAAACATTAAATCTGAAATACATACACTAAGAAATGCGAAAATTAGTCACATAGTATACATACAGATTTTTCTGTTATTCTAAACTTTGGAAATTTATATGAAGCGTGGGAGATGACTCAGGCAATTTGCAGTATATCTACTATCTACCTCTCAGTAAAGTGCCGGCGCCGGTCCTGACGCTAACATAAAGTACTTTTCTAGAAAATTACATAATATTTCCTTTCCGTGGAGGTGAGAAAATCGGTAAATGTTGAGAGCGTTAAAAGTATTTAGAGACCTAAGTGTAAAACTAACTATGGAAAGAAAATTCTATTGTAAGATAAACAACAATATTGCTTCATTTGTTTCATTTTGTTGTTGTTTGAAAGCTTCTAATTTAAACTCTTACGGTGTTACTGATTGTAAAGAATGATTGGTTATAATGTCAACGGTCAAATATATCTCGAAATTACAAGTATTTTCGTATCGAAAAGTATTTCGAGACAGAAAAGCTTATAAATAATCCGTTTTCTTATTAAACTTCAAGTTTCATCAAAAGGGAGCGAAGTTGACGTAAGTATATAAAATGACGTAAGGGAAGTTGAACTATTGAAACATTAATTTATTAACTTCAGTCTAGTCTCATTTATGTTGGTATACTTTTTGCCAACCCAACACAGATAACATAGATAAGGAGTTCACAGTTATAGTATGGCGTAATTAAATCCAAACTATATAAATTCAAAGAATTGACGTACAGTTGACATAAATGACCCAATTGAAGCTATAAAACCTTGAAACATATTTGTTAACTTCAGTCTAGTCTCATTTATGTTGAGACAATGTTTGCCAATCAAGTCATAGATTCAAAGTTATAGTACTAGTAGGGGGTAATCAAGTCCATTTATTAACTTTTAATTTTAAATCCAAATAGTGAACGAGTTGACATAAGTAATTTATTAAATTAGGTTATTACTACTTCGCAACAATCCGCTATTATTATGTATGATAGTATATACCTTTAATTCAAGCAATATAACCGCCCTCCCTCCCTCACAGGACTTATGCATAGAACAATTCTAAAGGTATAAACCAACATACGTATGTATGTTTGGTGGTATCACCAACACGCGTTCCCTGATGATGCTCCGTTTTGGAGCGAAACACGTGGAGCTCCGCAAAGTAACGCCTGATTCTAATAATCGTATAAATACTCTAATTGAAGTTACGAGTATGGAATCTTGTAACATATTTGTTATTTCATTGTAATCTCATAAATGTTGGAACAATCAACGTTGCCAATCGAACCATAGACAAAGGAATTGTCTTAAAGCTTCAAAGTTAAGGGCGTAATCAAACCCCGTAATTGACTTTAAAGCTCGAAAACCGTGAAAATAGGTCAATGGTGCCCTAAAACGGCCATTAATTAGGATCTATATAGCCGATGGTACCGTTAATTACTGGCACCAAACTGCTTGCTTTGTTTTCGACCGAGTTGACGGACGTAAAGTATAGTTTTTATTGCGATGACGCGATAGATGCGCCTCTTGCGATTAATTTTGGTGAAATTAAAGTCACTGTTACCGTGGACTATAACTTCTTATACGTGATTGTTTGTTGTTATTTGTATTTTTGAGTCAGTTCATATAGAACTAAATCGATAAGAATGGCATTCTACAAAAAATAAGAAATAAGAACACATAGAAAGTTCTCCCTTCTTTTCTCATAAAAATAGGTTTCAGATTCAAATTGTAACATAGCAACTATGCAAAGTTAATTAAGTACCTTTATTTAGACTTGTAAAGGATGATTCTTTATCATATCTTAGACGGACAGAAGACTATTATTATTTTATATTTGAATCTATAAAATATTACGAAATGAAAACCCGCCCGTCTCATGAATACTCCTACAGCCTCGCGTAAACTTCATCCATTATTCATAACATTAAAGCTCCTACCTTTGCCGAAATTAGGAGACCAAATTCATGCATGTGTCGTGACCAAATACATGACAAGTGCCAAACCAGCGCAGCGCGGGGCCTGCAGCAAACTAGTTTGATGGTGGCACAATCTTTTCCTCTTCGTTAGTCTTGGATATAAAAAAGAACACTACTGTTTACTGCAGAAATAGGTGTGGCGGTGGTGCCTCCGGAAACGAACCTAAAATTTTCTACCACCTTTAGTAATACGGTCGTAAAGCGTTGGAGCGGGGGTTTCACGTACTAAGTGCACGGGGCCCGTGGATGTAGTTCTTGCTATATGGTCAATCCGGCCCTGGCACGTTTTGGCAGCTACAGCGGTAATTTCATGGAAATTGTCGGGGACACAATTACTACAAATAAAAAGTTTACAATGCTTTTAAATCCTATGACTGCTGATAGGATACGAGCTTCTTTAGTTACGGTTCTTCGCTTAGCAACGAAATATTTAAAAACAATCTTACATTCGGTAAAGAAACCGTTACTGCCAATAGTGCAGGTAACTGTCGGCAATTCCATGCTCCCAATCTCCCATTCCCAGCCCGACTAGCTGAATTATTCACAGTTGGGGACAGACTGTAAAGAAAAGAAAAATCAACTTAATTCGCTTTGTGAAGTCTGTAATTGGAAATCAAATGGAAGCGACGTGAAAGGGGAGTGACAAAATGTTTTTCGAGCTCGGAAACCAATATAAATTTCTTGTTTGATTTCGACTGATGTGAATTTTTCCCCATGGTCTTTGGGGGACGAGGATTTAAAAGGATTATGACAGATTCTGGATTCAAATAGCACACAAACCATACTTTAAATTAATATATCATGACTAGATTTTGCTCGCGGCTTCGCCCGGGTGTCAAATAGGTCTGTCACATAAAGTTTCTTGAGCGACCATTTTAAATAAATAATAACAATATACATACGAAGTTTTCTGACGGTATCCAAGTGGAATAAAAACTACTAACCTATTTCAACCCCTATTTGGACCCCTTAGGGGTGGAATTTTGAAAAATCCTTCCTTAGTTCAATGTCTTACGTATACTGTATCTAACTAAACTTGCCTAACGTAGTCAAATCTCTAAGACTAGCTGAAATTAAACAATGAAATAGTGACCACATGTCCAATAGCGAAACTGAGTTAGTTGAATGAAATCAAATATCTTGTAATAACTAAGATGCTATAATAGATATTAAATTATTTTTATGACTGGGAGGTAGAACGAGCATGCAGTCCACCTGATGGTAAGTGGTTACTGCCACCCGTCGACATTTGTAATCAGACTCCAAGAACCCAAGACAGAATCGAAGTTCTTTCTTATTTCAACCACAAATGCGTTGCTACCCCTGAGGACTAAGTCGGAATGCCTCGGTTAAGTATGTCTCCCTGACCAAACCCTTCAAACCACAACAGCAACAAGAACACTGCAGTTATAAGGCAGAAATAGGTGTGGCGGTCGTGCCTCCGGAGTCCAACCTTCTTCTTAAATAAATTCCAAAGTTATGCGATTAAACTGACTTATAATCATTATTTATTAGAAGGAAATTTACCTCGGTCTAATTATACAAAGTTTAAAAAAATGATAAAGTCTTTTAACTGCTCCATTGTTCGTAAATGACAATCATTGTGAATTGTGAGAGAGAAAGTACAGAAAAGAGAAGTAGGTTGTGACATAAATAACTTAATTGACACATTGGGAACTAAATTATTCGTGACATAGTAAAGTTGAGCGCTCAGCATCCGTTATGCTCATTAATAGAAGTTCAACCGTTCGAGGTTATCGATTATTGAATGGTTAATTAACGCTGTGGATGTGGATGTACACTCACATCTAGACCAGTAATGCAACAGTATAGTAGTATGTTTGTAAGTACAGGCATTTATGAATACCAACATTTTTTAAAGTGAAAACCTTTATAGCGGCTTTTGGTAGGGGAAAATCACATGGGTTGGTAATCAACATGCTAATGACACATGTCATATAATTAATAGTGTTGTTTCTATACAAATAAAGTTTAATTGTCAGATGAGTGTGCAGCATTTTTTCATATTTTGAAATGATACTCTTTATTTCTACCCATTGCTGTCTTATAACAGCAGCGTTTTTGCGTTCTTGTGTTGTGGTTTGAAGGGTGGTAAGGGTGACTTAATCGAGGGGCTCCCACTTAGCAGTGTCATAGGCATTTAAGGTCGTCCTAACATAAAACATGTGGTTACAAATACGGATGCCCATGGGCGGCAGTGAGGACAAGCCATTAATTAGACTCATGCTCGTTTGCTACTCAATACTATATTAAAGGCCTTTATACCCTAATAATATATGAATTCACAAATACGAATACACAAATACTACGAATACACCATTTCATTAATAAGACATGACAAATGAGAAAGACAAAGCACATTGCTAACATTACTTTTGTTGGTTTGACCATGACAGCTATTATTTGAATCTTTTGTCCGTGTATGAGACATTAACAAATAAAATGGAATTTCTATGAATTACAAGAGTCCTTGTTAAACTGTGGTTGTTTTTGCTTCTAAAGCGTACCCTTAAGAACTTTGTTAAAAGCGTCTATCAAATATCTTTCGTGGAATCAAAATTACTTGAGCTTTAAGAGAAAATACTAAATTTCATGTAATTGTCTCGTGAATAAAGTTTTAAAATGAAAGCTACGTCGAATTAACCGCTGTAACGGTTAAGCGAAAAGGGTACAATTTCAAAGGTTGCTTTTAGGGAACCTCTTTCCAATTTGTAACCTAAAAGCGAAACGAGGTTCAAAAGCCTTAAGATTACATACAAATTAATCTTGGAAATACCGCAGAGATGTGTTATATCTAAGAGTTGTATATTATGATGCATTTAAATATTACTATCTATTCTATTATAAATTTATTATGAATCGGTAAGTCGTATCTGTCTCTACATGGAAGATATCTAAGATGAAACCATTTTTAGGTAATTATTAAAGGGTACTGGGGAAGAACCCAAAAAACGCTTATTAGATTTGTCATTTGTCCGTTTGTCCTATCGTTTTTGATGTTTAGTAAAACGTTGCTGATTTGAGAGGTCTTAAAATACCCTATTGGATTAGATGAGCTTGTCCTGACTGAACATCGAGTAAGTGAACGCTGACTCGTCGACTGGATCCGCCCTTGCATTTGTAAGAATCTAAAAAATAAAGCTACAAGCTTTCTTCTCCGAACACAAGCCCTGGAATATCGAAATTTGCGGTAACACAATCTCAATGTCCTAGAAGCTTTTTTAGGGAAAGCGAGTACAAATATTCACCTCACTGAACATTCAAAAGAAAAGCTCTCGTTTCGTCGAAAACATGTTGAGAGAAGAAATGTAATTACGGTCAGGTGTCACATCTCCATGCGTATCGGAATTATATTTGCACGAACTGTTCGACGGTAAAGCACGTTTTCTCTTTAGAATCGGTATTTTTAGGTGTTGTCTGAGTGGCAAATAAATTCAAGCGTTGAGAAACAGTTATATGTTTCCTGTTTGAAGACGAAACTAAAATGTATGGTTAGGATACATATTTTATACGATCTATTTAATTTAAAAGCAGATTATATCATGTTAAATAAAGTGAACTGAAGTGATATTTTTATGTTAAAATTGTGGGATTTCAAGATTTACCAGCAACTAAGCTTTGAACTCAAGACTACTTCTACCACAGCAAAAATTTTCAACCAAACTGTCTTAGCGCGAAATCTTTTTTACTGCGAATTCCCAAAAATTAAAGAAATATTCACATAACTTTCTAAGATTTCATATTAAGCAATATTTAAGAATTCTACAGAGCGTTGAATATTGCTGGCGGGAACATGTATAAAATTTTCTTTTCCAAGTAAACATGTTACTAAACTATTTCTACAAGCGAAACGGGAACAAGGCCTGTTTGCCACATTATATTTATTTTTCTCTCATGATACGCTGAGCAAAACTTAGACCGTTAGCAGTTAAAAAAATACATACAGTATTATACAGACTAGGGTAAGATCACTGCTTTATCTGTACTATAAGAAAAATATTACCGTGCGTAGAATGCCTCAGGTGGCTCCAACCCTTTTTGTCCCGCTGTCGACCACAAATCTCCACCACCTTCGAAGCCTAAACCTTCTGTGCTCTAGTGTAAACGAAATGATGGATACTCTGGTTAGTGGCCACCCAATCTATCAGGTGTTATAAACCGCCAGATGGACTCCGACAAGGTTCTGGCACTGGCATCTGTTGATAATAATCGGAACGAACTGTCTTTTGTGCTCCCAATCACGGGGGTGAGGATAAAATTGCGACCTTTGACGATATTTAGCTACATTAACAATTGTATTAATGTTTAAAGTTTTAAAATTCTTAGTTACTTTTTCTGATCAGATACTTTTTTTTATGCCTGGGATGTAGCAAACGAGCATGCAGTCCACCTGATGGTAAGTGGTCTCTGCCGCCCATGGACATCTGCAATCAAATCAAGACAGAATCGAAGTTCTTTCTTAGGTCGACCACAAATGCGTTGCTACCCCCGAGGACTAAGTTGGACTACATGCTCGTTTGCCACCTCAAAGTTTAAAAAAAACTAAGCTTATCACGCATAGATTAAATATAAATAGTCCGGCTTCTACATAGTCATTCGAGACAATGGAAACGAGACACATAGAAGTTATAATTGGTTAACGGTGATGCAATATCAAATTACACTTTAACAAATAATTTCCGCTACACGCGGTGGTAGCGGTAGATTTGGCGATAAGTGCGGCAGGTAGGCGGGGGTAGAGGGCGCTCTACAATTTATCGCCTGCATATCCTTTCAGCGGTAGATAATGACCGCAGTAAAACGTTTAAGCACGGAATAACTGCTGCTGGAAGCCGTTATTACAATATTATGAATGGCCCGACCCGAGGCGTCTCGCGAGTCTTTGTATAACGACGTGTTGCCACCGAACCTACAAATTATCCACATTTTATATCCCACATGTTGTATACTGAACTCGTTAATGAACACAATTATCATGAATTATATACAGTAATGCTTTTTTTAATATTTTATGGATACGGATTAGTCGAAAGTGGAATGAGAGTAGACGGACAGCGTTAACTGCAGTGCACCGCTACAGTGACCACACCCTTAATGAATATTTTATTTATGTCCACGACTTTTCACGATTGGAATTTAGGTTATAAATATTGGTACATTACGTAGGTTCCGTATCTGTACGGATGATGAAGTACCGTGTGTCCCTGTTGTGGCAAATTTTGTATTTTGTTACATGCAAATAAGCAATCATATATAAAGTATTTTTAACAATAATGTAATATTCGTGCTATTGTGACCATATATTGTAATAAATATCAAATACATACATGTATGTATCTACTGGAAGTTTCTTATTTCTATTATTATATTAGACACATATTTAAAATTTTAATACAAAATATTATTATTGATACGAACTAGAATTCTGTATACACATGTATACATATTGATATCTATTAAATGAATACGATGTATTACGATGTATACGTGAATAGACATTGGCTTAAATAATGTAGCTCACTGAACTTGAACAAGGAATACATAGATTTGTTCAACTGTTTTTGCAACGGAAATAATATCCGAGGACTGAATGAGTAAACAAAGTTATTGAACTTCAATTTGGGGCAGCCAGTTGGGGCGACGCATGCCTTTACTGCACTGCCTACTTGTGTTATTCCTCTAGAAATCGGGGGAAAACATATTGTAGCATGATTTTATCTTACCCACCTGCAGTGTTGTGCGTTTAACATTAAAATAATATATGTTTTGCTTTAGCTTACATTTACCAAGCAATAATTGTTACCATTTTACCATAAAATACGAATAAACGGACGAAAACGTTCTTCCGTTTAAGTTCTATTAAACAGCCGGTTACCGTACTTTCTATATTACTCCATTTCCTCTCATAAACGTTAAAGTCTTATTAAGGGTCGTGACGTTGAAGGCTGACATACATTCCAATGAAAAGTAGTAATAACTAAATACCCGTTTATGCTGCAAATATCAACGAAATGTTTTACACGGTCTTTCGAGCTTGCCTAACGAATAACAAAAGTGTTCTTCGTGAGGCCTACTCAACATTACAACCTTACATCAAACATAAGTTAGCAAAAGTGGTTTTGAACTTTGCTGAAAATTTAAATGACTTCTAATTTCTTACTTATCGATGGAACTCGTTTTTATATATCATTCATGATATTATTAGCATAGTGTTGTAAATATACGCAGTATATGTTATAGAATATTTTTCAATTTGTAACAATAAAGTATTAAGTATTAGCTATTGTAACAAAGTAACTTATTATTATAAGCGTAGCAATGTATTATGCAGGTTATTGCTATGTTACAGTCTGAACACATCGTAATAATGATATGCACTCTCGACATTCTCCCTCATTATCGTGGCATTAACTGAAAGATAAAATCGAAATATTTCTCATTCAAACGAGACGTTTTACGGGGTAAAATTTTGCAGTATTCGGGGTAAAAATTCACATACTTACACGTATCGTTATCCCTCGTAGCCCCTCGAAGGCTGTACGAAGCGCGCGAGTAATTAGCAGCGTCTTCCTTCCTGTCCCGCTGCGCCGGCATGCCCTACGCCGCCTACAGCCTCGCGCTCTGTGCGACACATTTTCTCTAAAATGAACTACATATTGTGTTACCATGTCGGGTTTTACTTTTGTACTGTGCAGCTTACGTATACTTATGCAAATATTAATAAGCACGCAAGCCCTCAACATTATTTCTTCGCCACAACAAAGAACTGCCGTAATAACGCAGCGTGGTATCATGCAGTTAGTTTATAAATGTTTCGTACGAAGCAATCTTACCACGACAACAATCAGCTCCAAAGACCCTTTAAATGACGGCTCATCTGCAGAAGAATTCGTTTCATTCAAAAAACACATCTCGTATTCATGTTCAAATTGACATCGTATTTTAAATTCCTCATAATCCGTCCAATTCTGAATCTTCGAGTGGCGCTCGGGTCGCAGTAATCAAGACGGCTTCACCGGGATTTCGTTCCTCACACTAGCGTTAAGGACACCAGCGTCAGTATATTCCACGTGTGCAAAAAAGGTTGCTGTTGTTTTGATCATACTAAATATATTATTCCAGAGTCGATTATGTTAGGTGCTTCCTTTTAAAATGATGTGGTCTTTGAATTGCACTCACACCACGATAAATTCAGTATGACTTAGCGTGGTATGTGAATGTGTTGCGCATTTAAAAAAAACTCATTACAGGCGGCAACTACGGCGCGGACGAGTGGCGTCTTTGAAGGCCTGCGCCGCTACTGCGGTATTATTCCAGATTATACCGGCTTCCATACAAATGAAATCTCGCTTTAAACCACTGCAATTTCGGAACGAGAAAATAAGGCTCAAAAGTTGTTTTACTGCACTCACACTTCAGAAATTCTTTTGAAATTGGTCATAAATTGTGCATTAATTCCTCTTTAGAGTTAAATAAACGAGATTGATTTCGAGTGTTGCGTAAATCGATATAATATTAGGGCTGTGTTTAATTGGTGATACGTTCGACAATTTATCCGGTCAACGGGAGTTCGGGCGAGTACCTTCGCGCTGTGAAAGCGCTCAGAATAACCATTACATATTTAGTTATCACATCCCCGGAGACTGCGCTAGCGGTTGTTGCCATTAGTACGATTGAACACTCGACCGTCGGCCCCGTCCTTTGTGTAAACTTGATTTTAGAAC
>DWNJ01001012.1:0-13035 GCA_018250275.1 Udranomia eurus
ATGAGAGCGAGAAAAATAAAATATTAGTGAATTAAAATTAATTAATAAATATTTAATATTATATACGATATATACAAACCTACATAGATAACTATATACTATTATATATTATACTCCTGATAAATATAAATTAGATGACGAAGAATCAGTAAGTGCACACTTTATGTGGTTTTTGAACATTATATTGGATACATCTAATGAACAGTTTGACAACCGTTATGTCGAAGAAGGTAATTATAATCACGTTAATCCAACCAATTGTCATTGAGTTAAAATTGTAATGAAATATAAATCGGTTAATGTCTCACGGCCCTAGTTTCTGTCTCACCACATTCCGCGCCAATTGACAACCATTGTCAAAAGTGACAGCTGTCCGCCATCTTCCTGCCTTTATTTATTTTTTAATGTTTCCAACAATGTGTATCTTAACAATAGCATAATAAACCATACTAATAAGTATTATAAATGCGAGAGTAATGTTGTCTGTCTGTTCTTTTCACGGTTAAACCGCTGAACCTGGGAGGAGAAAGGTTGGATATTGTTGTGTATATGTATTGTTTGTTCTCTACTTAATTTATAATACGGACAGAGCCGCGAGAAACTAGTGTACAATATGTTTTACATAAAGTTTCAATCTAAACAAAACACAGCATGTTAAGTATTGTAAAAAAAATCTAATAATTTTTAGCTACGTGCGATACCGAATTTCAATTTTCAATTTTCAATAGCAAATTCAAATCAATTGCATAATTTTCAACGAAATTCACCATCAATTGTATTTTGTCAAGAGGTTGTTGATTTACATAATTTTTATAAAGTCAAATACAAATTTTATAAGTACGTATATTCTGATGTATTAACAAATATTCCAGAATGGAAATTTCGATGTTGAGCTATTATTCAATTAAACGGACAGTATAAAAACGACTACAATTTTTACACTACGGGGAATTAAGGGATCAAAGATCAATGTTTTTTTGTGATTTTTTCGCTTAGCTGTCTTTGTTGAAAATAATCGTATCGGATCTTATAAATATATCCAAAACAACCCACACAGTTTCAACAAAATACATTGAGTGGCTATTTTGTTTTATTTTGAATTGAAAAAAAATAACGGATCTCTTTTTGCTCTTAAATATTCTACAAAACAAAATTAATAAGCTCAGTTTAATTCATCTTTTCATTGACAACAGTGTACTTTAAAAAAATACAAGCTTTTAAATCCACCCATTTTTTTTCTGTTTCAACACAATTTTCGTTGCAATTGCTATATATGGATAGATAAAGAAATATCCTTTTCTATTCGAAGTCCGATATCATAGCTAGAAGTGCTCGTATCAAGGTTCAGAAAATCTAATTAATAAAGCTATCTGGTCTACACGGTGGTTACGACGGAAAAATCTCCATTTCTGTGGACCAAACAGACAAAACGAAAAATTCCCTGTTTTACTCCACGTTATTTAATAGGATAGAGCAATATATATTCCATTGATTTGTTTTTAATCTCAAGATTTTAAAGCTAGAAACTTCAAGTTTTAAATTTCTGTTTTTACAGCCCCCATTCGACTATTATTAACGGAGGTACAGCTGTTCGAAAAATCAATAAAAATTTGCAATGTTTTTGGTTATTTTTATGCCCCTACTATAATATATTACATGCAGGCTGACTCGGAGCACTTCGTACCGCCTCCCCGGCCCCATCCCCGTCCCCGTCCCACAACATTTTTATTTATGAACCGATTTTTATGTAGCAAACACTAAATGTCAAGTGAAGCTAAAATACATCAGTGAAAACCGCATTCAAATCGGAAGAGTCGTTTCTGAGATTAGCGTGCACAAACGCACAGACCAACAGACAAACAATCTAGAAATAATTTTTTTGGGTTCTATTTTTTAAATAAAGACCCCTAAAATGACCTTTCCTCAGATATCTTCCATGTACAGACATCAATCACTTACAGATTTATTATATGTATAGATATAGATTATGTATAAACAAGTATTTCAAAACGAAGATTCGTATCGGAATTGAACCGGTATGCGATACAATTTATACAGACATACAAACCGAGCCTAACGCTGAAATCCACAAAGTTTTTGCCACATCCATTTGTTCGCTCTCTTTGTAAAAACTAAGAAAATGGATGTTACGTCGTCCGCCTCCTCATTTTCAGGTCAAGTTTTCTTTTGTTTACAACAAAAAGTCCAAGCTCTAATGATAATTTATTATCCGCCCAAAGAGAAACTATGCTCTTTTTATAAAGTCAACAATGAGATAAGTTGGACAAATTAGTCACGCCAGATCGTAATTTAATTAGTTCGTGAAATGAATAAGGTTCGTCCTTAATGAATTTCGTTAAATTCGCTCTCCTTTTTAACTTCTGTTTGAAGCGTACAAAATTGATTTGTGGTTATAGTCCAGTCATATTAAGGGTTTCACTTCGGAATTAGAGAAAGTTAGCTACAAACTTCATTTTGACACCCTAAAACTGGTCTCAAAACCCATTCAATCATAGTACTTTTCTTTTTTTAATTTACCTTTTTTATTATTATTAAATATAATCATCTCCGTTGTTTCCTGTAACTTTGAAAGCACATACATACATAAGCACATAACACAATACATACGTCCAGTTAATATATCATAACCCATTATTTACACTCCGTCTGACCGGTAAGATTTGATCTCCTAATTCGAAACCGGGGAAGACAGGCTTGATTGCCTTAATAAAGCCTCACTCCTACAATAAAAGAACCATAATAAACCTATTTCCTTTATACAGAAATTCTAGGACAACACACCCATGAATAGAAAAACTAAGCTTAACATAGTTAACGTGATGAATAATAGTCACTTAGACTGAAACAGTGGAACAATATACTAGAAGATAAAAGATAAACTATAACGCTCGACCTGAGCAGCGTAAGAGCCGATATGTGAAAACATTTCTTTTTCAAAGTAAAAGAGTATCTACGTTCGTCTTTAAGATGACATTATGGTTAGAAATGATCGAACAATGTATGAAAACAAACCTTATTTGAAAATATAAAATGAGAAAGAACCTCGACCCTGTCTTGGGTTGAGTACAAGGGGCAGTGACCATCAGGTGGACTGCATGCTCGGTTGCTACCTCCGTGTTATAAAAAAATCCGGAGCGCGCATAGCCCCTTGCTTGTGGAGATCGCATGCGATCGTGCAAGGTAAGCAACGTCGGGCGCGCTCAGTAACTGGATGCCTCTGACCGATAGTGGTATTTTCATGTGCGTTTCCGAGCTTCGTGCACTTTAAGCAGCCGGTTCCGGTTGTTATCGACAGATAGCAGTCGCAAAACCTTGTCGGAGTCCATTTGGGGGTTTGAAAACATTCAACATACTGGTTGGCCACTAACTAGTTCTTCCGCCAACACGCAATGGAGCAGCGAGGCGGAGTATGCTTCAGGCCTTTCACCGTTGTGGGAAGGGACCAGTTCCCAGCAGTGGGACAAAAATATAAATGATAAAAAAATGCGCTGTAACTCCCGAGGTTTAATTAGAACGCCTAGGTGGAGTGTGTGTATGATTATTTATCGCTTAGAGCAATTTCTACTAATAACTTCGCTAGTCACTCATAGTTTTAGCTTAGTAGCTTTGAATGCAACAAGTGCCTTAGTGCTTAGATAAATCAGCGTAATCCTTGAGGGACATAAATAAGAATTTCGCTAATCTTATTCTGAAATACATTCATTATTTACCTTTAAAGGCTTTGGTATGAAAGGCTTTATTAACGTGTTTTTCATAAGCGATATTGAGGGATTTATTCTGAGCTCTCATACTATCTGTGTCATTCTGAGGTTACATTCGCCTTTTGTATCTCTATAAAAGGATTATTTATTAACTTTATTTTCAGATGTTTTTGTTCTTTTATCTGCAAAAATGCCAGTATATGTTTCGTTTCTTTGTATCGGTTTAGTGTTCCTTATTTCTTAGTTAACTGGAGTGGACTAATCGTCGCAGATGAATAAGAAATTTAAATTTAGAAGGTGGTAGAAACTTTAAGAGTTCGACTCCGGAGGCACCACCGCCACATCTATTTCTGCCTTATAACAGCAGTATTCCTGCTACTGTGTTCTGGTTTGAAGGGTGTGGTCAGGGAGACACACTAAACCGAGGCGTTCCAACTTAGTCTGCAGGGGTAACGCATTTGTGGTCCACCTAAGAAAGAACTTCCAATTTGTCCTGGGTTGATTACAGATGTCCATGGGCGGCAGTGACCACTTACAATCGGGTGTACTGCATGCTCGTTTGCAACCTCTCAAAGAAATAGTATTAACAGTAGTAATGTTCTACCTTCTTTCTAAGATTTTTGCCGTAGTCTAAACGCAATAGGCTTTTTGCCTGTAAGATTGTTTTAATATATAAACAAACAATTGTCTTTGTTTCAGAAAATGTGCTCAAAGAACGACAAACCACATCGACAAGTTTAGTCCTATGATCTCGATACTAGACTTGGAACTCATTGACCAGTTACAATGGAACGTCACGCAGCGTATGCAAACAAAACTGCTTATAGAAAATACAATAGAAGAAAACAACAATGGGACGAGCAACGTCTATCAAATACTCTCGACTGTAGATAAAAGGACTGTGAACGGAATATGTGACGAAAGTGTAAATATAAGCTCGAGTAATTCGTCGATCGACAATTGTACTATAGTGACGAGTGACTACGACGCGTTCGAAGCGACTGTCGTCATAATACTGTTTCTGTTGATAGTGGTGACGGTGATAGGGAATACGTTGATCATTTCGGCAGTGGTCACGACGAAGCGGCTGAGAACTGTGACGAATTGCTTCGTCACGAGCCTGGCGGTGGCAGATTTGCTCGTGGGGATATTTGTCATGCCGCCGGCTATCGCTGTTCATATAAGCGGTAAGTTACTACGTAATTCATTATAGTAATTTGTCTGTATTCATAAAGTAAAGGAAAAATCTAGAGCGATTTCCCATATGAAAACAACCACTCCCCTTTTCACTCGTTCAGGGATTATTTTCGGGTTCAAAATTACCCACTGTCCTTTCATGGGTCACAAGCTATGTCCATACCACGTTACATCTAAACTGGTTAAGCGGTTTAAGCGCGAAAACAGACGGACAGACAGAGTAACATTTTCATTTATATTAAGTAGAACTATGCTGCTATACGGCAGAAACAGGTGTGGCGGTGGTACCTCCGGAATCGAACCGTAATAGGTTCTACCATCTAAACGTGCTTTAGAATCACGCAAGCCCACGCTTATCCGAAATTTGCAGCTGATAATTTCAAGACAATATACAATATTTCAATAGTTATCATTCTAAAATAAAGATATTATTGTAACATTATATTTTTATTGGTAGCTAAAACGATGATTGCGTGCACCAACCACTTCGTTAATTCAATTCAATGCCCATAAAATATATTATAAATCTTATCAGAGAATCTTAATACCTTCGTCTAGAATTTTCAATATTCCTGCAGCAAGATATCGAAGTAATAATCCGCAATCGCGGCGTTGAGACGAAGTGCAAATAAAATATCGAGATCTTTGCAAACTGCGGCTTCGAAGGTTTTCGATTTTCTTTCTTCTACAGAACTATGACGTGTGACAAGTTTAATACGTATCTGAAGGTCGACTTTTATATAGCGTTGGATATATAAAGGATCAGTTGTAGTATTCAAATCAATTTTTTTCTTGGTCGTTTGTTTTATAATTGAGATATTCGTGACTACCCGTTTCGATTTTTTTTAATTTCTTTGTCAGTGTTCTCAAAGTTTTGCGGCCTGATTTGAAATTTATAACTCTCTATTCGTTTTTGGATAAAGAGTATGAGAAATTCGTAACTACCCGTTTAATTTTTTATTAAACGGGTTTTTTGTCAATGTTTTACAAGTTCTGCGATCTGATTTGGAATTCGTAACTACCCTCTGTAGTTTTAGTTTTTGGATAAAAAGTAGTTAAATAAGTCACTTATTTTAAAACGATACGCATTACAAGATAAAAATAATATTTGTGCGCCAGTTTTGATAAAGAATAGATGGATTGATAAACAGATATTCAACAGGCAAAGATATGACAAAGATAAAAATTATAGAATTCGCAACTTACTTTGGCCTGTGTACTTAACTCATACTTTAGACGAATAAAATATTCATTCGTAACGATCGATTTCAGAGGGACTCTTGTTTTGTTTAAGGCAACGTGGCGTGGTCTTGACTTCGTGAGGACCGTTTGCCCATTTCCTAATAAAGTACATAAACTTTAAGAAATGGTTACAAACTAATACAATATTTTACAAAACCTATGGCACAGAGTCGTGAGCTTAGTCTTGCTGCTGTGGAATCGAACCGTAAAAGTTTCTACCACTTTTTTGTACACCAAAACTTTATATCAGACTAGTTACTTAAACCCGCGTTAAATTTGGTCTGTGACATAAAGTTTCGTGTTAGACCATTTTAAATAAATAATTATAATATTTATTTTATATTATAATTACAAAAAGCAAAAAAGTCACACGAAAGGCGCTTAATTTGAGTCACTAATATTCTTTGACTGAGGACAGTCACTTCTATCTCTGAACTACGAGTCATTACTTATTTTTATCGAAAATAGTCGCATTCTGTCGATTGACATGTTATTTTTCTGTTAAATCGGATTGTCTTTACTTCATAGGAGAGTTAATATCTCTATCCATTCCCTTCTGAGAACTCTATACCTATTTCTATTCGAACTCGTAACTTTAAGAACGGAAATTCATGTCACAAAACCATCAGACGTCAATAAGAAGGTTACAGAAACAGTTGCCACGAAGCATTAATGCCTTATCACACAGAAACGAGCTCCGTCACGTGATCGGATAATCAAAGTCTCTAACCAACCTATAAAAGAACTACGAAGCAATAAACTTTGGGCTCTGTGTCAAAAACCCAGTATTATGCCTTTATACATATCCGTCTACGGCGACCCAGGGCGCTTGACATGACTGGCAACCAAATTTTGTTTTGAAAATGTGTCTGCGCGTTGTCTATACTAATAATATAAAGATGCAAGGTTTGATTGTTTGTTTGTTCGCATTGAATAGGCTCCGAAACTACTGGACTGATTTGAAAGATCCTTTATCCCGTACCTGCAGAAATTATTGACAATACAGCAAAATTATGTACTACAGTTTTATGGAGGACAAAACTGACAATATGACATATAACTAACAATACCATATATCTGATAACATTTTATACATGCTTTCGTCCGGAACCATATGTCTGATGAAACTTTATACATGCTTTCGTCCGGAAGATATGGAAGAGGCTATATACATTTAGTAAATTGAACTTATTTCACTAAATATACTCTACTGCAGACTGCTCTATCTGATTTTGTTAACAGATGTTCAAAAAGCATTATACAGCGTCAACAAACCAAAACCATAATATACAATTCAAGCTAATACATATAACGCGTATAAAAATGTTTATTACTTGGGTATAAATTCGTTGTACCGAATCTCCTAAGAATTTTTTTAGAAAGAAGTTTCTAGTACTTAGGTTTCCACATAAAATTGTACTTTTATTTCAGCTCTCAAACAGTTTAGATAAAAAGACGCCTCACCAATACGACGTAGGTTTAATCTACCTTAATTTAGGTTAAATTGCTACTTGAAACTATCCTCGTAAGTGTCCATTACGTCTCTGAGTCCCTATTAAGGGAGATACATTGATATTGTTTTTACTAATGTACGATATTACTATTACAATACTAGATAGGAGTTGAAGGACACTTTGTCGTTATATTGATATACTATACGTACAGTGAAGTGTCGAATATCCAAACTTATTTTGAGACAGGTTATCGGAATTTTTTTTCGGATAATTAAATTGTATACTTTTATTAACGCTTATAACATGCTGTATATTTTATCACGACGCGAAGTGATCAGGCGCCTATGGACATGGAACATCAGAGGTATCATAAATGCCACACCGGTTTTTAAGTGGAGCTCTTTGTGTGCTTCGTTTGAGAACCCCGTGTCATACCGCTCCGGGAATGCCTCCGGAGGAAGTTCGTGCCAACATCTGTATATGCCCGGGACAAAGGACCGATATACGTTAATTTTTTGTAACGCGGCACAATACCATATACTTACCATTAAGTTAGTCGACATTTTTTTTTATTTACTAGCATGTCAATACATACTAATAATTCTGTTAACCCCTGCAGCTAAGCTCGGTGTCTTGTGGTAGGAGTGGGTTCACGACAATAGTGCAATGGGGGAGTGAGGATCGAACCCACGACCTCTCGATCGTAAGACCGACATACTAGCCATTGAGCTCTTGCCACATATCGTCATTAACAATAACATTTCTATTTTTGATCGTCTGACCCCTTTTAGTTTCAAATGAACTCATCCGATATGGACATCACTTATCATCAGATGGACTGCAAGCTCGTTTTCTACCTCCGTCTTAAAAATAAATTGTTGAACTTCATAATGATTTTCCTACGTTATTAGCTAAGGAAACCATTCTTGGCTTCAACTTTAAATCAGTAGTTTAACTTACCAACTTCTTTTCTTAGTTCTTTGTCGTGTATTTGAACGAAATTGACGCTGGGAGTCTAGATTTAATATCATCATGCCAACAAATTCAGGTGCCCCCAGAGAAATTATCCCCGAAATAAAAAATAATGTTAAAGGGTAATTTCTCCCGAGAATCATTCTCGAAAGTACTTCTTTATTGTTATATATTAGCGAGACCGTTAACATGTAGGTTACATTACATTCATTTAGACACGTTTCTTTACATTAATATACTTAGACTTCGATTGCCTGATTTTTTCGAATTATCTATATATTTAAACGCGAAGCAAAAAGTTTAGGATCTATTTTTACGACAATTGCACGAACGGAGGAGTATGAAATTTTATTATTTACAGTCAAAGTTTATACGGATAAGAAGTGGCAAGAAGCAATATTTTATATAATACGTTAGTAATACATGTTATACATAAAACTATAAATATAAAAGTATTTACAACAGATAATTCTATGACATACGGTCGAATTGTGTCGACAGCTCGGCAATCTCTAGTACAAGTAATTTTGTTAACTCCTCCAACTAAGCTCAAAGGTGTGTGTTAGGTGTAGGTCCATGTCAATAGTGGAATAGGAGACGGAGGATTGAACCCAGGATCTCTACCAAGTAAGTCCCACACCTACTCATTAGGCTATTACCCATTAGGCCACTACAAACTAAACTAAACTAGGCTATACACACACGCCTCACACAAAGCCCCACACTGGAATCCATTTTGTTATGGGTACTAAAAGTAACACAAGAAGAAGAAGAAGAAACCAACAGAACAGGACCGAAAGAAAAGAACTCATCGTTCCAATTCTTTTCTACCTGGGGATCGAATCCAGGACTCTCGTCTCGACGTCTTTAGATCATAGACACGGAACACATAGGAAAGGTCTCTCATTGTTCACACTAAGCCATAGATTCCTATCGGCTTCTATAACTAGAAGGTAGCAAACGAGTATGCAAGCCACCAGATGGTAAGTGATCACTGGCGCCCATGGAATCTCTAATTAACCTAAGATAGAATCGATGGTCCTTCCTAGGTGCCCTGCGTATGAGTTGCTAGCCGTGAGGATTGGCACGTCTCGGTGTGCCGCACACTTCAAGTCAGACCACAGCAGGAAGAACACTGTTATAAGACAGAAATAGGTAACCTAATAAAAGCAATAACACGAACACCCAGACCAAGAGCAGAAATTTAAACTTATCATACAAGTCATCACTTAGAATCGAATCTATTGAGCCGTATGGCTCTTCAGATCATAGGCACAGAACCCATATGAAGGGCCTCTTATTGTTCATAGAGTATAAGCCGTAGACTGCTCTTAGCTTAGTTTCTCTCATGCAAATTAACGTTCCGACCTTGCATCGTTCGCGGGTACGAATTGTTTCAATGCTAATTGCCGAGTTGCTGATTCAAACGGTATATAATGGCCTAAGTAGGGCAGGGCTTATGTATCAACGTATAGCTCGAGATTACGGAGGGATTTCCTCTTCTGTGGCTGAGACCGCGGATTTTATGCTTTCGTGCTTCGAAATTACGCCGTTGGTCTCAGGCGGTCGACGCAGTTATTAAGCTTGTCGGAAACCCTATCATGAAAGCTTCTGGATACTGGATCTACCGATTCGCATCTTCGAGTTTTCTCTAGCCCACAGGGAGATCTAAGCTTAGCAACAGCAGAAAAGAAGCCTAGAAAGATTTCTAAATGCTAAAAAAAATAAAGCTTGGATGGATAAAGCCATCTTTTTTAAGGTGAGTTTTAAATTAGAGAAATAAAACCTTGAATAAGGATAGATGCTGAGACCCCTCAAACTACAACCCTTTTGTAGGTGATAGAACATTCAACGGTTGGAATCTGGCACGACTGCCACACCTATTTCTGTGTTTGCTGCTATGTTCAGCTTTGAACTGTACGGTGGCATACTGAGACGGTACGAAGTGCGCCTAGTCAGCTAGTGTAATATAAAACAGAAAAATAAGTAGGACGTTTATATTGCCGCGTAATGGGACTGCTACACAAACCAACGTTCTACAATCTCGCAAATGTATATTTAAACCTAGAGAATATAAATGGAACTCAAACGCCACTTAGTATTACAAAGAATATTCTTTTCCACCTAAGTTTTGTTTCGCGTAAGACGTAATTTACATGTCAAATTAGGTTTTTACTTCCATTCTTCGAAGTTTCTTTAGCAAATGTTCTGAAGGTGAAATGGGAGTTCGTGTAGAGTGATTACAGATAGGGATTCAACTTTGGAGCCTAATTGTAACTTTATCTGATTGTATTTTCTGTTAAGAATATTCGAGTTTAATGAAAATAATATTAAGATTAGAAGATTTTTCTTCTTTCTTCCTCAACATTATATTGTCATTATACCTAACATGTAAACTCGCTCGCTATATAGATTTATAGCACGTTAAATCAACACGTTAATAAAACACACTATATCTATACATATAAATAAGATTGAAGTGTCTGTCTGTGATTGCAAAATAACTGATTTATGAAGTACTTATTATTTTTTTATATTTACATTATGTTTTACGAATAAAGGTAATCTCACGCGAACGAAGTCGAGGACACAGCTAGTTTTAAATATTAATGGTAACCTACTATTAATAATTTAAATATTAAAAATGAATCCTACAAAATTTTATTTAAGTATTTTGACTTGTTACAATCATCCAAAAGCACGAGAACACGTTACGCGACGAGACACGAAGATTTTTTGTACCAAAAGCACGCCCAATCTGTAACAACAATAAGTCTTTCGAAACATGCCTAATTTTGTCGCTGATTTGTAACTGAAAAGTTTTAGTTCTTTGCTTACATTTATGAATTCGGATTATACCATAAAGTTGTTGCCTGTGTTTTAGTAATTTTTCCAAAAATAACATGTAATAGTTAGGTTTACTGTAATAGATATGATATCACGATATTCGTGCTTTATGCTAACTTCCAGTGTTAAGAAAACCGGTATGCACATTTTCAAGATCTTTGTCCCAGTCGTTTGGGACAGTCAGTCAGTCAGACAGTTAGTCAGTCAGTCAGTCAGTGAGTTAGCCAGGCAGTTAATCAGCCGGTCATATAAACAGTAAGTCAGTCACTCAGTCAATCCGCCAGTTACCCAGACAGACAACCAGCTCAATCAGTCAAATAGACAGTCAGTCAGTCGATCAGAAAATAATCATGCATTACATTCTCCAGGAAAATGGGAGCTCGGCTGGATACTCTGCGACATCTGGATCAGCTTGGACATCCTGCTCTGCACTGCATCAATCCTCTCTCTGTGCGCGATCAGCGTGGACAGGTATCTGGCTGTAACCAGACCCCTGACGTACTCCAGGCGACGAAGATCCAAGAAACTGGCACTGACGATGATCTTCTTCGTGTGGATCGCCGCTGGAGCGATCACTTGCCCGCCTATGTTTGGGTGGTAAGGCTTTTTACTAATCATTGGGTCATCATGATCTCTGAATCATTGGATGAAGGTAGCACTGAGATAGCAAACGTGCAGACCACCTGGTAGTAAGTCACTGCCGCGCTTAGACATCTGCAATCGACCCAAGACAGGATTTAACTTCTTCCTTAGGTCGATCAGAAATGCGTTGCTACCCCTGAGGACTAAGTTGGAACGCCTCGGTTAAGTATGTCTCCCTGACACCCTTCAAACCAGAACACAGCAGCAAGAATACTGTTATAAGGCAGAAATAGGTGTGGAGGTGGGGTCTCCGGAGTCGAACCGTGAAAGGAGAGAAAGAAACCTTCAACATAACATAACGGCGACGACAGCCAGACTCCCTTTAAAAATATTTCCAATGCATTGCAATTATCAGGCAACCTACTTGTCTGGCAGACAGCCTGCAATAAATTGCTATTCGAAACTGCAATCAGAACTGCAATCATGACGCGACACTAACAACATGTCACACGTCATTGAAAAATACAGCCTGATTTTGTCCCGTGTCGGTAAAACGATGTTGTGTGGACTCTACTACGTGGTAACATGGACAAAGTTGATGCATGCTTAACATTGCCTTGTTTTGTAGTTTAAGTAATGAGAGGCGGCGTCTAAATGTTCCGTAGTTTTTTCAGTGTTAGATTATCTTATTATATGACAGTAATGTAAGCAATGTATATACCTCATCCATATTTCTTTAACTTTTCATTCGTTGTATATTTTTTATGTTGTTTTGGTAGATCGCATATTCGTAAATAAATCTCATATTATATAAACGTCATTATGCATTTATATGTTGCGTGACCTGACGTCATCAACCCGTAAGTTTTTCCCGTGCCAAACGTAGCTATAAAAGTTTTTACTTTAAAAATTAATTTAATTAATTGTTTAGTCTGATGCACGGTTGCCATATTATTTAGGTTTAGTAATGAGCGACCACGGCTTTAAAAATGGTAGAATACCTGGAGGCTCCACCGCCA
>DWNJ01001013.1:0-13035 GCA_018250275.1 Udranomia eurus
TGCGTTGCTACCATTGAGGACTAAGTTGGAACGCCTCGGCAAAGTTCCCTGCAAGTTTTCCTGACCACACCCTTCAAAAAAGAATACTGCAGTTATAAGGAAGAAATAGGTGTAGCGGTGTGTGACGTTTTTTTGTGTATGAGTGTGTTCACCTATTTTCTCTGTCATCTGTGAACCGATTTTAATTTCTTTTGTATTTACACAACTCTTATCATCTACAAAGTGTTTACTAAGTATCGTCTGATGTTATCTCACAATTATGTATAGATCCGATTCGGAAGAGCCTCAGATCGGACAAGTTTGACGTGGGATGATGGATGGCGTCTTCGCACGGCTGGCAATTTGCATAAGCGACCCTTAATGGCCCGCTACACGTTAATCCAGTACAGTGGGAACATCCACACTGGGATAGTTCAGTAATATAATTAGGATTAATTAATCATTAAGTGTCTTAATAGTTGTCGTAGTGTAGTGTTTTATTTACAATATTTATATCTCTTACAAAATTATATATATCTCGCGAATTTAGTTAAGAAGACAAAGTAATATCTTTGTTATCAGTGCTAAAAGTATTCACTAACTGTCCACTTAAAAGAATTTTCTATTAGAAAAATCGTATCCATCGGATCAAATCAGGTTAAGATTTTTATGTTTATGAAATTTATCCAAGTTGATACCGTAATTATTAGGTTATTCTTTAACTTACAGTACATTAAATGCTTGTAGCTCTAATTATTTTACGGTTCGACTCCGGAGGCACCACCGTCACACCTATTTCTGCCTAATAACGGCAGTGTTCTTGCTGCTGTGTTGTATCAGTCACTCAATCATGAAAAAAAATAGAACAGAATTACTTAATATGAGACATGTATTTCAGTTCATTTCTAGGTTTCAATTTGTATTTGTCACAAAGCATTAAGATTGATCTATTTTCTTTAACGAAGGAACTTACGTCAGCAAATCTTAAGACATTTTCTTTGTCCGCGCTAAGAAAACCTTGTTATGTTCTCTTGTTTCCCTTAAGTCGTGGGCGCGATCGTATGTGGCTGTCGCAGATGACTCAGATCCGTTGTCGCCATCCGGTTTCTTCTGAAGAAATAGTTGAAGTAGGTCATCCATTATCTGAGTCAGAGGTTCTAGTAGCTTTTTATGAAAACAAATGTGGGTATACATGTAAATTAATGTCCAATTGTGTACTTTCTCGAGTGGGCAAATGGTTTTATTTTTTACTATAAATAATTATACGAGTTTATACTCTTATAATGATTAAAATGTCATGCTCACAAAAACATTTTCGTAAGTATAATGTATTTATGTTTAGTACTTATTTAAATGTGAAGTCCTTAGGATACGTACTGTAATGAAAGCTGTAGGTTGGATAGTAGAATAGATTTGAGTATAACAAAGTAATATGAGTGTAACTAGAATAAAAACGTAAAACATGTCAGGTAATTCGCACCGAGTGTCAGACATGTGTAGTATCAGATAAAAGTACTGTATTTTCAGTTTTATTTACTTTCAAAATGGTTTCCTAGCGTCCCAGTGAAACCGAGAATCAATCAATGAAAGTGAATTTGGTGACGTCACGGACAGTGCCCGGGACCGGTAGCGTCATTTGACGCTACCGTATAAAAGATTTCATTTGAACTTTAATTCGCATCGGAATTTAAACTCTGATTGTGAGTTCTTATTCCGTTTTGCGTATCTAGCGTATCGTGATATCGTATTATCCGTTAAAGTAGAACCTAAAAGAGTATTAGTCGGTCGTTACGTAGATAGCAAACGTATTAAAACAAAATGAAATTGAACAGTCACATAAATTTCCACACAAGTCTCGAACAACGTAACATTCGTTTTTATTTAAACTGTAAAAGTAAAATATCTTACTCAAAACTGCGCCGCTTACTCACTCGCTGTAGTGAAAATTCTCAACACTTTAATTACACGTGTGTGTGTGTACATTTGTGTGGAGTGTGCTGTAAATTGTACACGCGTGTGTGTGTATGTGTTTGTGTGCGGAGTGTGCCGTACGTAATGAAACGTTTCTCGCGAGCAATCTTCGGCTAAAAGGCTCATTTGGACGGAGACGAATGTGAAGAAAATTTTCTTAAGCATTACGCATTTAGTCGAACGGCGGCATCGCACGTCGCTCATTACCGACGGCTAGGGTTGTCACGCGTTGGTAAACTTTTTGTGTGGCAGTTGCTGTCATGTTTGTAGTCAGTAAGGTGAGCGTTAGTAGACTTTTATCGGCTGTTGCTGTCAATTTTGTAGTAAGTAAATCGCGATTCATATCTATTATTTTTTGGGACGAGGACACAGTTGGTAAATAAATTTAGAGACACAATGTTTAGTATGCTTGAGTGTGATACAGTCATCTCTACCATTACTTTTAATAGTATAATGTTTTACAAATTTAAATGAGTGGTAGACTAATTTATTAGTAATTATTGTTATGAGACATTCGCGATATATAATGGATAATGAATATTTTTCTAAAGCAATCGGTTAACGTTAGCTCAAAATCTATTGTTAACGTTGTTTTACGTTACTATTTTTTACGTTCGTCGTCATTTTCTTATCATATTTTTTATCATAGAGATTTTCTTTTGAACTGTAAATTGACAACCCTAACAATGTCTCTTTCGGGAACTTTGCGCAAGATGGCGTCCTTATTTTAATTCCCGCCGAATTACAAGGGATCCGACTATAAAACATATTAGACCAAGTCGCACGTGCCTCTAGAATTAAATAAAGTGTGCGACAAATCTCGCCAGATTGAACGAAGTGGATCGTTACTTAGTTCTCATTGCAGTTACCCGCTGTTGTAACGAGAGATCATGATGAATTTTCTAGAAATTATGATGAGCAGCAAACTCTACTACTTAAAAAGGCTACATTTATTCTTGCAATATATTTTTAGCTGTTTTTTTCTTTCGATACAGAAACTTCTATAGTGCACGAAGACAGTAATCTGTTTTCCGTCTTTTCTTAAAAAGTGTTTTTATTTAGTTTAACCCCTCCCCTTACATCTAGATGTAAAAACAAAACAAAATCAAACAGTCAAATGATGTCGCACATCTAGATGTGCGACATCATAAGACAGATTTTGTTTTGAAGCAAATAAAATAATTAATAAAACAAAATAATGATTTTTGTAGCAAACATGTCTATGGGATGTCTAACTGAATCTATTTCGCCAATGAATGTCTATGTATTCTACTTAAAACGTACTTCTAATAAAAATATAAGTACCACCACCAGTATATTAAAATTATTTGGACGCAATATGTACTCAAAATCCTAAAAAGAAATATAGAAAAAAAAACATCTTTATAGAATAAACCACTCATTTTAATAGCAATATCATACAGATAACGTTAAAAAACGAAAATGATCAACTCGTATCTAAATTACTTACGGAAACGATTAGAGACTTTAAACTTATACAAAGCGATAAAACAATGTACAGAACCGCGTGTGTTTAGTTGCAGGTTAACGTGGAGCTTAAAGCTCACGATACTGAACTTTGTTAACGTATTTGTTATTTTCAGTGAAAACAAAAGCATTGTGATGTAGTTTAGAGGTTCTGGTGCTTCGCTTCAGCTTTGCAACAGTTCTACTTCGTTGTTAGATGTTGTTGGTGCCGTAATTTTGCTAATACAAGATAGTTGTATTACAAAATTTCAAGCGTACTACCCACTATAAGAATCCAAATTAACCGAGGCGTTCACACTTAGTCCTCAGGATTAGCAACGCGTCTGTCTTCGTCCTAGAAGAAACTTCGATCCTGTTTTCGTTGATTACTGGTGTGCATTGGCGGCAGTAACCACTAACCATCAGCTGTATGCTCGATTGTTACTTCAATGTTATAAAAAACTCTTATATTGTCTAAAAGAAAATAAGCCGCTGACTTATCACAATTTCATATATTGTTCATAGTAATTATTTAGAGTCGATATATAAATACACATTATTCTATGTGCACTGACTTACGACCACTAAAAATCGCAGAAAGGGAACATTATTTACTTCGTATAGCCAAATAGGGGCTTTAGAATATTTGCCCTGCAACTTAGTCAACGGTAAAAGGCACAAAGTTGCATAAAATTTACACCCACCAACATTCAATACCACTTACGGGAATCCCGAACGGAAATTTCTTTACAAAGCATCCAGCGTCAATGTACTTAGCTGAAATAACTTATAAGGACTTTATCGCCCCGAGCCAGGGCTCGATCAGGCGTGGCGGCCACTCAAAGTTGACCTGCGACGCCTCATTTGCCTCCGATCTGTTTATGGAAGTTCCTTAAGCCCCGGGACGTGGAGAGGTCTTCCAGACTGGACGTCTTCAAGGTTCAATTAAAGAGTTTCCAACAATGACATTGTGGGTCTAAGTCTGCGAACGGATTAGTCGCGTCTTTCGCTACCTCTTTTGTTATGTCTATAGCAGTCTTCTTGGTTCAATCAGAGCACACCGTAGCAAATATCTACTTTAGATTAATTGCACAATTTAAAGTCTGTGAAAATGTAAACTTTACAGACTTGATAAATTTAAACTTTACATCTTAAATTTATGGACACGATAAATTTGAATTTCGTCTATGCATAAAAGGCCGTTTTGTTTAAGACCCACCTGCTGATGATAATTCTAAAATGGAATGGGTCGTTGAAAATCTCTTTTGAGTTCTCATAGATTTATATTCAGGAGAGTTGTCAAGTGATGTCCAAGTTTAACCCACTGGCCACATGTGTGCCGAACGCGCTCTCAGGATTACCGAAATCGGGCGATTAGTGCTGTAATAGCTCGTAACTGCGAGGGACGTAAACAGGCGACCGACGGTAATATAGCGGCTAATTTATAGCAATCCTAATAATGGGTGAACCTATCGGAGTTATTAGGTACCGCCCGAATCGATTTCTTCGTGTGGACTCTGTCACATATGTCTATGTGCGGTTAACGATTATACTTGCACTTGTGTGATCTATCAGCTTTTGCAGGTTCACTGCTCGACTTCGGCCTCTCCTAAACTTATGCAGTCTTCTTCAGGTCATCAGTTCACCTGTACTTCTTTTACCTACACTTGGTGGTTCTCTTTTTAACTTCCTAACAATCCAAAAACATTTGAATACAACACCTTTACTGACCCAGAATTGTGTAGCATATAATCCTGTACACTTTCAGACACATGAAACGAACACCGTGAGGATATACTAAATACACATACATAGCGTACTTAATTTTAACAATACTGCTGACGGTGTAGATACATCTTACTACTATTATAAATGCGAAGATTTGTTTGGCTGAACGAATCTTGATAAAATTTGCCACAGAGATAGCTTTTGGATATACTTTTTATACTTGAAAACAAGTCAAACTTTCCATGGAAAAGGTGTCACGAGTAACAGCTAATTTTGAAGTATACGTAGCTAGTTTAAATATGTTGATGGTGGATAAAATTGCCCAGGAACAGAATGATTAGTGGTGTAATCGGTGGGGTAATAGGGTCAACGTGAATAGCCAGTCGCAGTGATATTGTTGCTAATTTATCGCAATTGTTGGCCGGCGCTGATAGCTGTTATTATTGAAGGGGTGGACTAATGGCGTACTCTATCTCAGTATATACACTAGTACATATATATGTTGTTACATACAGGATCTTATTCTATTTGGAAATAGTTACTACACAAGAGGCAGAATACAGAGGCAAAACTTATACAATACTTTGTATAATCTATACATATAATAAATCTGTGAGTGATTGATGTACATGAAATATATCTAAAAGAAAGCCATTTAAGGGGTCATTATTTAAAGAATAGAACCCAAAAAACTGAATTTTAGAATTTTTGTCGGTTTTAGTACTGTACTAAATATTATACAATACGAATTCTTTTAACGAATAAAATAATAGAGAAGGAGTTTCACGGAAAAACTTACAGTCTTACCAATCTTACATTAAACTCATACCACATACCATCCGAACGATTAATCGTTAATATATAACCCTGAACATATTCATCTACTTTCCCTCGCTCACGTTTTAGTATCAACAATGAACAAAGTAATGTTCGAGTGCGTTAAAAGCGCGCTTTATACTGAAAACGGTCTTACAATCGCATCATTGTTCCATTGTGGACATGCGGCATTTTAATGCCTCCCTTGACAAACGCCTTTTCAGTAGCGCCTCTTTGACAACTGTTTCCCACTATTACGTAAAGGTACGCCATTGTGGGGAGAAATTTTACTTTAATATCAGTAAGAAAGTGACTTACGATTAATTAGATTTGTCAGTATCATTTACTTAATATTCTTGATTCAGTTACTCGTAATTTCTTGTCTTTAAATGGGTTTGAGAAGGACAAGACAGAAAGAAAGAAATACATTTTAGTTAGTATTAAAATTATTAAGTTTATTTAAAATTATTGGCGCAATATTATTAATTAGAAACTCTAACTCAAACTAATTAAAAGAGTATGTCAGATTTGCAATTCTTAGATTGGTATCTGGTTTTGATCGCTAGAAAGCATTTCTTATTAAAATATTCTAACCAATTATTGAAGTCAACATTTTAAAGAGCCAGTCCGGTTTTTTTTCAATTTGATTACTTTTTCTTGTACGAGCTTCACATAACGATTCTCAAACGGGCATTTGCTCATTAATATAATATTATTACTCAAATGACACTTCACTAATATCAATAATCATAATGCCTTTTGATGTTAAATTATTCAAACTATGCACGGATAGAGTGTTAAATACTTTAGAAAAATCCAACAGCTTAAACTCAATGTTACTAATTAAAAACAATGTTTCTTATAATATTACTATGGAAAATCACTGCATAGTATAAAACAAAGTCGCACACAAGTATGTCGGTCTGTTTCTAAGCTTTATTCTTTTAAACTACGATCATACAAGAAATAAACAAACCCTTTTGTGTCTCAAAAATTGTAGCGTAGATGCAACATTTTCATCTCTCGAACCACTCATCTCTTGAAAGCCTACAACAGAGCCTGTCTTTCAACGACATTCGCAGGTCCTTTGAAAGGTATCCTTTGCATAAATTGTAGTAGTACCCTCCATCCCCTGAACCCTGCCATCCCCTCGAACCCCTAATTGGGTGTCGCAGAACATTGGCACAGTAACGATCTGTACCTGCGCTGATTAGTTCAAGTTTTTCTTACCGTGAAGCCTTCGAGCCTGAGCTCGGAAGGTTGACCTACTTCCTGCACTCAAATGAGAAGTTGCGTCGTTCGCTTCCACCTGGAAATTAAAATATTCCTATGTATTTATGATACTCTTAATTACTCAAGACTTTCAAGCGTCTTTCAAAGTAGTTTTAAATGCAATTAATTATATTTTTATTGGAAATAGTGTTTAATGTTACTTCGGATTATGTATTTAAGTCAAAATATATTACGAAGCGAACTAATGACTCTCATGAGTATGGTGTGTCCGTCACATCGAATTTTTAATAAATAAATGTTGTTTAAATATATCATTATTCTATGCATAATATTTATATGTTAACAGTATCTTTCAAAGCCTTTCAATATAATAAGCTCTTTTGTTAAAATTGAACGTCAAACAGTCTGTTTATTTTTGTAATATAAGTTTGCGGCGTAGTCACAGGCGCAGGTGGGATGTGACCCACTTTGCTCAATATTAAAAATGTACCGAGTATACCAAGGAGTTGCTTATTAGGAAGTATAGGCATAAAGTGGATGCCGTGAAACACTTATGAGCTGTGGGAAATATTAAGTTAAAGGAGAAAATATTTTGCGTTGCCGTTGTTCTTTTACAAACAAACCGTTCTCCGACTTTATCAACGTCAAATACGCTATTATTAAATATAATTTACAGAGATATGAGGTAGAGGAGGAAGACTATTTTAAAACTTAACTTGAATTCTGTAAGCTTACTTTTTATGACTGACATTTCGTGAATATGTATGTACAAAATAATACATTTTTGAAACCATTAAGTTTATAACCATTATTTTAATGATATCGAGGTTGCAAACGAGCGTACAGTCCACCTGATGGTAAGTGCTCACTGCTGCCCACGGACTACTGTGATCACAGGATCGAACAGGATCGAAGTTCTTTCTGGGGTCGATCACAAACGCGTTGTATATATAGGTGTAGTGATGTAGCCTCCGGAGTGAAACCAGAAAGCTATATCACCGGTGTAATGCTTTATTTGACTAAAAGTGTAAATTAAACCGATTTTCCAAGCTTGAAGTTTTGATGCATCACGCCCTTAGCTACTAACTCGAAAGGGGGGTCATCTATTAGTCACTGCACGTTGCGTGCGATGGAAATTGCGTGGGATCGCCAAAAACACAACAAAAACCCGTTTCAAAATGCAAAGGCACCCCATGCCTATGGAATTCTGATATCGCATTGTGCGACCACCGACATAAAGCGACTAACTGCTGTAATTTGTGTAAACTAGTAAACTATTAGTGGTTTGCAATGAATGCTGTATATTATAAAATGTATTAAGATTACGCTAAAAATAGTATAATTAAGAATGTTTGAGTGTTAAGAAGTATAAAACCTAGGTTATGAATATGCAAATTGTAATCGTAATTGCGCTAACAATAACCACGTATTTCTTAAAAGAAATATGCTCTTAGCTCGCAAATTTTTCAAATACACACGAAGCGATCATTGCCAATGAAAATTTTGATCCAAGCTACTAAAGGCGGACAACAAACTTCTTTGAAATTAACGAAAAATCCGTTCGCATGACGATGTGACAGGCGTCTAAGCGAACACAGCACCTAATTGCTTAAAAACAGCCTAAAAATCGGTACATCGGGTGTCAGTAACGGGGATACAATGAGTAATCCTTTGCAAATTTAACTGCCTGGCGGCGGGCAGCTCGTAAATACTCGTGAATAAGCCCACAGGTACGAACTTATGCGTCTGCACGGCGCGGTTTTGACGTTTATCGTGGAGTGTAAAAACCACGTAACAGAGATATTGATTTTAAGCATGATCAGTTTATTGTTTAAGACCGGGTTTGTACTTGGTTTATGTTATTTGACTAAGATGTACAATATTACACCTACACACTAAAACAGGCTTTTACTTGACCGTTTTGAAATAAAATACTGTGACATTTATTACATGTCTTAGATTCCGTTGTGCAAAAAATAAGTGTTGTTTGGATAAAAAACAATTTTATATAAACAATTTCATATGACTTAAATCATCGACTAATCGCGGACACAGGTTTAATAGGGTTGATTTACGAGCGCTCATCTGGGCAAGGGTCCGGCTGGACGGCAATTTGTCGCGACGCCATGCCGGATCGTGCGATGCTGGCTTTAGAATTATACAATGCGGTTTACAGTGTGACCAGCATGAACAAAGAAAAAAGGATCAGAATTATTTTATAACCACTTTTTTAATTGTACCTGGGAACTGTAAAAATGGAACGAAAATAACCCAGTGATTACGTTTTGTATTTATAAATACACGTGTACTTAACATTAGCCACTCACTTCACCTTATTATCACAAACAAAACAGTAGCTTTGATTGCTTCAAACGCCGTGGATTCCAGCTGTCACATTATTCTGCTTAACTAAGAGAGACCTTAATAAACTGAAAACAGTTATCTGAGTGTACACTAATTTTTTATCTACTTCTCAATTTTCACAATTCATCACATGCATCGAGGATTTCGGAGTTATATGTATATTATCTGTATCCTCAACCACAAATCAAAGAGCACGTCGAAACGTCAAAATGAAGCGGGAAACAAAGCGAGTCACCATCCGGTCGATACATTGCCGTGACTGGCGGCAGTAAAAACGCCGTACGAAAAAAACCTCCGTAGAAAAAACATTAAATTACACTGTAATAAGCCCACGGACGCCCAAACTTCGGGTGATCGACCCCGGTCGTAACGAATTTTCTAGATTTTCCACGTGGGAAATTCGCGGGAAGTGTGAAAAATTACAAGCGGGTAAAGGTTAAGCCGCGTTCCGGATTAAAAATATTATCTGTTGTTACAAGGAAATATGGTTCAACGAAAACATAGGAGCATATTTTAATCGAAAGCCAGTTTATATTAGCCAATTTAAAAAAATATATCCTTTTGTATGGTTTATTTGAAATCAAAATTTAAAAAAATAAAAACGTTGAACGGATTCTTAACTAACTCGTTTTAAGAATTCAAATATTCTCTCTTAACATATCAAAAATCATATAATCTTAAACAAGACTAAAAAGGAATGGCGTCGCTCCTTCCCCACGAATGTAAAATCATTTGAAGTTATTGGAAAAGTTCATTCAAACTCAGTTCTATATGTATTCGGTCCATTGAAAGCAATATTTGAAAACGAAAGAAATATTTATTTATTTTAAAATACAGATTATATTTATATGAGTATAGAGATGAAACGACTGAAGAAGATAATATTGATTATAGCAAATTTAAATTGAATTATATAAATATTGGAGCGAGATTCGAGTGTAGACTGTGTAATCTACACTCGAATAGTGTCTATAATAATGTTTTAGTTGTAAATTCATAAATTATAGTTTTGTTAAACGCGCAGTATAAATAACTCAGTATAGAAGTAACATAAAAAAAATCATTAACATGACAAGATAATGTTTTTTTTATTTTAATTTGCATACCCTGCATCAACGACCGTCAATCCATAGACAACTATAAGGTTTCTTAATTTGCTAAAGCCGCGTTTTACTTTATGCCACAAAGCTTAAGTCCGTTGGCGACGGCTTAGTAGATAATTCCTGAAACAAAACCCTCCCCGAATAATCATTTCACCCTCTTTAATTATTAATACACCGTTGAGAGTCGAGATTACAGTATTAAAGAAAACGTAATGGGGTTTTTGATGGCGGTCACTGCCGTTTCAAGTTAGTCTGCTAATGTGGTTAGTGGTAATACAGGCCTTATCTAAAAGACATTGGATGTGTAACGACCTGAACAATATTATTTCGTTTATGAATGAAAACTTAATATTTTTATGTACTATAATTTATTTCCATATGTATTAACTAATTTTAATTTTAAAATCACGAACATACAGTAGGGTTTACAACTATGCGCTTCTAAGCCTAGCATCTAATGCGTTAGATTGAATTTCTACTTTCTTCTTCTAATCGTGACTGTTATTATTTATAATTTATATCATTCATTTATTTTAAAAAAGAAAAGCATTGTCAATTGATTATGCAAATATATTTTTTGCTGACAACATTGACAAGTAGTACAGATAACATAAGCAAAAACATGTTCGCGCCTTTTCACTTGTTTGACATTGACGTGAGATGTGGCTGTGACGGATGTCATTCACTAATGAAGTGCCAAACACGTTATTCCTTCTCTTTCGCACTATACATATATACCACCTTCTGTCTCGCTGTTAGCACGCGCAATATGCAAATCTCTGTCTAGAGATTATCCTCCGTTTGCGAGTTTGATCCATCCACGTAATGAAGTAAGATTTAGAAGATCGCCTTTTGTTTTGCTTACCGGAGAGCTTTTGCACGTTTTAAAAAGGACTTATAAAGTACAGTCACATAAAATGGAAGATTCGTTTCACGCTCTAAGAGGAAACACATTTCTTCGTCTATTGTTAATGCTTTAATGTTTTCAGTGGTAGAGCCGCAAAGTAAATGAAAGATTTAAAATAGTTAATATGCGTGGATGGCGTCGCATTTAGAAAAGCTATCAACCAAAATCCTAAGATTCATATTATTTTACTAAAATATCTCCCATTTATTAAAGCACAATTTTATTTTATTTGCAGAATGGAGGAGACGGTGCGCTCGCTGCTGCAGCACAAAAGCCGCGTGGAAACTTTGAAGCAGGAGAAGGCCTCGCTGTCTTCTGCTCTCGAGGTGAGTTGCCAGAATATTAAAAATATTAAAAAAATCTCATCCTCTGAATATGTAGATACTCGTATGTGAGGCTTGGAATGAACTTGGCTCACATCTAAAACTCATTATTTTGAGTAGCTTCTTAGATATTCTTTGAAATCATCACTTAAATTTAGTTGGCACAAACCATTTAGTGTCTATAAACAGCGTTAAAAGAAGTTAAAATTTCTTACATACATTCTTTATAATATGTAAGGCTAAATGGGTGGTCGTAGTCGGTAAAGTGAAACACATCTGAGAAACATTATTTTCTGAGCAACTTCTTAGATATTCTTTGATATGGTCCCTTTTAGTGTAGTTTCGTTGAGACCGTTTAGTGTCGTTAAACAGCATTTATCGCGCAAGGGGACAGGCGATCATTTTTGGATTGTAGCTGCCCCCGTAGATAGAGGAATTAATTTACGAAAGTACTGCGCGCGGACCAGAACAACTTGGTCTCTGTGTGTTAAATAAGTAACCAGGATGATAAACGAGTAGCGATAAACGAGGTTAGTCGAAATAGCTATGCTACGCTTAAAAGAACTCTGTGTTACATTGATTGATTTTTCTTTTCTTCTGCTTTTGTCGTGGAGGAGTTCAGGTTTGCTTTTAAAGTTTGTTTTCGCTATAAGCTATTTTAAACGAATTAAAACAAGGAAAATAACTTTATTATAGTCCTAAAACTATGAAACAATTTTTTGTGACATTTCGCGAACATTAAATATTTTGTAAGTTAAAAAAATTATAAACCGATTAAAATTGTCACAAAAGAGTTACGACGTCACTCTTCGAAAGAAAACTTCGCTTACTACTCTTCGACAGTGAGACTATTACAAATCCCAATTTTAAGGGGCATGAGAGATCTTACAACCATGGCCAGGTCATAACTGGACGTTCTTTGAGGGATTATGTGTGGAGTGTTCGGGGGGATCCGATGTTTTGCGTAATTAGTGGCGGTGCCTTTCTTGCTGTAAGTGGTACTTATGGACGACAAAGCCGATGGATCAGGAAGATGTATGCCGACTTTTATCATTGGAGTGGTCTAATACTCTTGATTTTGGTTTTGTGAGTGCGTCGTTGCTATTGGCAACTGTTTGTTAGTCGGTACTTATGGTATAAATGG
>DWNJ01001014.1:0-13032 GCA_018250275.1 Udranomia eurus
TAAGCTTTTTGCTTGATAGTGAGTGTCATGCACATCTATAGCCGCATAAAACTCAGACAGGCCCGAAGTTCGGTCTTGGGTTAATAACAGATCCGTGGCTATATCTGAGAACCAATTCGAAAGCCTGGTCAGTCTCCCTATTTGACCACACAGGTCATAAGAGAGAAATAGGTGTAGCGGTGGTGCTTCCGCAGTCGAACTGTAAAAGGTTCTTACACTCCACTTAAGCGGCAATAGCCCAATGGGTAGTGTGTCGGTCTTACGATAGAGAGGTCGTGAGTTCGATCCTCACTCCACCATTGCACTATTGACGTGAACCCACTCCTAACACAAGCCGCGGAGCTTAGCTGGAGGGGTTAACAAAATAACATATACATATTGCGTATGTAAAAAAAAGTTCAAGACGTCTGGTCCAATGGTGATAAGGCCTATTTACTTAGATTATTTATTACACTATTTTCCCTTTACGATAAGTCTTCGGTATGCTTAAACTATATACGAATATTCCGAATAAAATTCTCTAAAACAATTCTCTAACCACAAACAGACCACAGCTAACATGTTGAATACCATTGCAGTGTATTGTCTGCATTAAACAGACACGTTAGTTAACGCTGTAGCAGATGTTTCCAATTGAAGCTAATTTAGAACCTAATTAATGACCTAGAACCACCGCCAACTAAGAATGCAAGCTGTGTGTTGATAACATTTTTTTTATGACTGGGAGGTAGCAAAATTGGCTAAAGCGGATTTCTTACGAAAGTTTTGTATTGTTATCTATTGGTCTACATCTTACCTCTTCTCTTATAATGTCTTTGACGACAAGTTTTGTTTTTTTTATTTGCATACATCATACAGTTAAAACTATTAAGAGAAAACTGTTGGCTTGCACCAAATGAAGTCATCAATTACACGACAACGTAACGTTCGTCCACATAATTCCTAAACACAAACATTGGCAATTGCGACAGAACGCCGGACGTCAAATATGGCCGCCGATAAACCACCGTTAGACACCGAGATACAATTGCATTCCTGAGACACTTGAGCCATCAAATGCATTGCACACCAAGGAAGATTTTTTATAACTGTGATGGTATGTCGTCACTGACGCCCTTGGACATCTGTAATCAACCCAAGATAGGATCGAAGTTCTTTCTTAGGTCGACCAGAAATGCGTTGCTACCCCTGAAGAGTAAGTTGGAACGCCTCGGTTAAGTATGTCTCCCTGACCACACCCTTCAAACCAGAACACTGCAGCAAGAACACCTCTGTTATAAAACTGTTCTTTTTATTCGATTATTTTATCAACTTATCGGTTAGAACAGGCCCTCGGTTAAAGTCGAAACGACGAAGAAATACGCTCTTCTCGCAATTCTCGCCGCTTACATTTAAATTATTGAATTAAATTCCCAATTCATAAAAAAACTAAAAGACCTAGCGAACATGTTTTCGTATAGGTCTTCAGAAATTTGACTCCACCAACATAATATCTGTTAACCTTACAAGCATCGTATTGCGTAACATGATCGTGAATGCAACGGTTATTGATATATTATTGGTCAGACGCACTAAACAACTGCATGTGAATTTACTTTAATATTTTTAACAAAAGACATTACAAGAGATAGACCAGAAATACAAAACAATAAATACAAATTCGTAAGAAATCCGCTTGAAACAATTTTTGCGTTTCATTCAAACTGCTATTAGTACATCATTATTTTTATTATAAGTTTATGGAACATATATGAGTTCTAATCATACGTTCTAAAAAAATAATAACATACAAATCTTATAAAATTTAGTAAACATCTACTCTACGACACGCGACCAAATTCAGTTAATTTTCGTATCATCCGTCTCTCTTCCACAACAGATGTTTTACTGGCGCGTTCCACTAAACACTCACAACGCTTAAAACGCTCTTTAACCTATGGACGCGCAGTCCCACAGACCGCTACCATCTTGCCAATTTCGTGTATATCCCGCATATTCTGGATATAAAGCGGCCTAGTAGTTTCGTTTTTAGGGGTGAAACGACTTCTAAAGCAGGAGGATGTGATGTTGACTTAAAGTTAGGTGAGTTATTTCACCATCGCAACCATGGTAGTATGATAAAATTGGAACGTGTTTTTATAACTGGTGGTAGTAAACGAGCATGCAGTCCACCTGATGGTAAGTGGTCACTGCCGCTTATGGACATCTATAATCAACCAAGAATACAAGTTTTTTCTTGGGTCGACCACAAATGCGTTGCTACCCCTGAGGACTAAGTTCGAACGCCTCGGTTAATTATGTCTACCTGACCACACCCTGCAAACAAGAACAGAGCAGCAAGACAGCAGCACTGCTGTTATAAGACGGAGATGGATATGTCGGTGGTGCCTCCGGAGTCGAACCTTAAAAGGTACCACCATTAATATAGTCACACCACGTCCACAGTTAAAGGTTAACAACGCTCACGACGTCATCTAAACAGAACTAAGCGAGCGTTCCACTTGTGTTTACGATAGAAACGTTCACAAGAAACCGCCGTCGCGTGTGTCGTGAGCAGCTAGTGGAACGGAGCATACGTACCACCTGGCGTATTGTTGGTAGATGTCATTTGTGTAACAATACCGTTGGAGTGGCGCCGAGTTGCGAGTTTGTTCAACAAAGAACTTGTAACGATGCGAGAGTATCAGTGATTTATTCACTGTTGGAACAACATGATGTTTGCGTGTTCTGTTCTAAGCGCACTAGTCGAAGCCCGCGTGTCTGTTTGTGTCCGCGCCGAAAAAGGGTGCAATCCATTTGGAGCGAGCTGTTATTGGAAAATAATTCAAAATTCTATTTAAATTTTTGCCTTGGGCAACAGGGCTAAAATTTTTGATAGAAGTTCGTTAGAATTTAGACAAGGGATCTGTATCAAGTAATCTAATTAATTTTATAACCAAAAACAAAATGTAGGACTTGCAAATTACCATAATAAGTAATTAATCTAATTGAGAGTGACTACGCGGCAGGCACACAAAATATATTTCAAGTTCATAACATTCTATTGAATAAAACCGCTTAGTTAGCCACTGAGACCAAAAACGTCTACAAAGATTTATTGCATACATTATTTATATTATATTATAGCAATTTCGTTATGGCATTACATACAGCAATTAATAGAATTTATGAATAAATAGTAATTCGATGGCAATTCTATTATAGCAATTATATAATATACACAAATCGCTTCAGAATGGTGCTTTCCAATATTTTTCAGAGCTTTTCGTGTCCGCTCAACATGTTATCTATCAGGTCGGCTATAATTTAAATGTCATTAGTATTCATGCCATTCACGTGAGATCTAGCATTGAATAACATATCGTCAGAGTGCTGTAATATTTTAAATCTACTGTCAGGCCAACAGATAACAAAATAATTGCCATAGATTTACATAAAAAATATAACAACTTGATTTTTTATATTCTGAACATTAAATGCAGATAAAAATATAAATAAAAAATACGTATATGTAATATTCATATTGGGGGACATGTAGCCCAGCTACGCGGCTTGTGATTGTCCGATGAAACAATTAAAGAAACATGGAGGCTTCATGTTGAACGGATGAGACCGTAAGTGGTATATTACATGCTCACTAATACTATGTGCATAAGACGTTCATACCTATTGATTTTATTGGTGTATAGATATATAGGATTATGGATGGTTGATGGACCGATGGATGGATGATCGATAGTCAAATGGGATGGGTGGTATGACGAATGGATCGATGGATGTTTGGACGGATGAATCCATGGATGTATTGACGAGGATTGAGAGAAAGACGCGTGGATGTATAGACAGCTGCAATATGTTGTTTCAAGGTAAGAACACCTAATTATAGAAGGATGCGTGGATGCATGGATAAGAACGTAGCTGCAATCTGTGTTGTTTTCAGGTGGGTAATAGTAACACAAAATGTAATTACAATCGCTAGACTGGAAAAAAGCTCAAGTACTGCCCTTTGTCATGATGACATATCGAGCATCATTTGCGAGCATTAGCCGAGTCATTAGCCACCGAGGCTCATTTAACACAATAACGGACACCTGTATCGATATTACCCGTGATAATGTAACGCAACGCAATAGCGAACTGAAATCTTTTGAACGTAGAATATTGTCTGGTTCGGCTCCGGAGCCAGCACCGCTACGCTTATTTCTGCCTTAGCAAAGCAGTTTTTGTTGCTATGTTCTGGTTTAACGGGTGCGGTAAGGAAGACACTTAACCGAAGCGTTCCAACTTAATCGTCAGGGGTAGCATCACATTTGTAGATAACTTAAGAATTTCGATCCTGTCGTGTGTTGATAACAGATATCCATAAGCTGTGGCAGTGACCTTACATCAGGTGGACTACTCGTTTGCCACTTCGATATTATAAAAATAACTTACACTTACAGCAACTTCGTTACGTCACTTCGTTACGCAGCCACGTTACTTCGTAACACATCGAAGACGAGCCAACCCCAAGATTAATGGTAAACGCAGAAACATTTGTATATCCGTCTTTATGGCAGATTTTACGCGTGTACGTGATGTGGAAATTGAAGATGTATTCGCGAAAAAAATGGCCGAAACATGCTTGTAGCCGCCGTGTAATCTGCTGTCGGCTTTTAGGATTTGTGCGTCCGTTTGAGTATTTTTGAAAAACTAAATCCGAAAATTTATTTTCTTTTTTATCATGATTCCGCCGTATGCTAAGAATGGCATGGGTGCAAAAGCTTTTTTGGATTTGATAGACTTGCGTCTACTACTAAATCAAATATTAATTTTACATAAGATACAGTGCAAGAACTGTACACAGTAAAAAATGTAGTCATTCTCGCAAAGAGCCTACCGGACATCAGTAATCTCAAGATAGAAGAATGATAGGTACAAAAATGGTTAGTCGTGTCAGAATCAAGTAGTTTTTGCACGGGTACACCCTGATATAAAAGAAAATAACCACATTTTATTAAATGTAATAAGTAGGTATATGAATAAATATACACTGAAATTGTTTTATTTGTTATCACATCCAGCTTTATTTTAAAAACCCAACTATAAAATCTACTACCCCTTCTTCTAACAAATGCGCCAATTCATTGGTCGAATTTCGGGCTGAAACGAAAGCCAAAATCTAAATCGGTTAAAATCACGAAAAGCACAAAGCGAACAAGAGGTTCAATTTAAACTCTAAGCGGATTCGAAACATCGTTAACGTTTGCTCCAGACTTCAGTAGTGAGTCTTTAATAATATAGTCTTAGTAACGAATAGTAAACAACAAAAAAGAATGAAGAGTGTACGGCATTTTTGTACCTTGTTTACTTAGCGTTGAGTGGTCACTCCCGCCCATGGACATCTGTGATCAATGTCATGTAGCACAGTTCAACATGAAGTCGAGTAGCGATGACACTTTGAATAGAAAACGCGTATACAAAGTATACAAAGTCTACAAACCTACTCACACCTCCTCTTCCCTCCACTACTCGGGTGTGTGAGTGACAAAAAACGTACGCTTAAAACAAATCACGAAAAACATCTATAAAATCACAAAGCCCCATTTAAATTAACGACAATTGCCTTCTTTGTCTCGACGGAGCTTAAACAGTCAAAATCCTAATTGATTCGAATCAGAGGGAGAACCGCAAAAAGGAAATGGTGGGTTTAACTGAATTCGAGACATTCTTTCGAATTGACTCAAAGATCCAGGGTATTTGCGCTAACAGTGGACGTAAGCCTCTCCAATGGTATTAACTTTTCATTGTCATTTGTTCCCGAACTGCGGAAGGGGATCGTTTGCAATAAGTTACAAAAGAAAGCGTTGGTAAAGAGCTATAAAGTTTCCAAGGCAATAAAACAAATTAATCCGTTCCTAGAAAACGTAGTACTGGGAATGGGATATATTTATTTATAAGGAGAATTCCAGTTACGCTTCTGTTTGTGGTATATTTTGTATAGAAGGAAAGTAGTGGTAAGTAGTGTGTCGTCTAGATTTTATATCATTTAATAAATTGTGTAATTTATGTACTTTTGTTTTGGTTTGATTTAATTTAAAGTTCTTCTTGTCAGGGCAATTAAAGTAGGGCAGTTTTAGTAATTTATTCCTTCTATGAAATATATAAGACCTTAAAACATAAGCCCGTCTAGTTGATTATTAAATAGTGCTACGACTGACGGGGTGTCGTTGTATTCCCATTCTCTAGGCCTCCCCCAGTGCACATCTCCCCGCTAAGCACACCCCTATGATTGAGAAAAGTCTAGAGCATACTTTACTACGCTAAAAAAACTATGTCAACGATAAAAATAAGTTTTGTAGAGCAGAAAGTTCAGCGCCGTGAATTTTATATTAATTTTCTTTGTAAGAGATGATCAATATGATTCGTATAGCAATATTTTTTCATTATTTTCATTGTATACCGGCTAAAGTATGCTTTTGTAAAGTGTTAATGACAAGATTGATGAAGCCTTTGAGATTTGCACCAAACTCCAATAGACGTATATATTTACTAGGGATGTTATGGAGCTTTGTAAACGTAACGGAAGTAATCGGGTATCCGAAATAGATTTCTATTTGTAACACATGACTGATAATAATAATTAAATAATAAAAAAGTTAGGAAGCAACTGGTTACATCGGTGTCGATACATAACATATCTGTCGTAGTACTGCCGTTCTATTAATAAGCCTATTTCTAATATGTATTATTAATTTCTTCGTGGAGTAGTTGGAATTTGGCAGATTTTAGTTAATTCTATCACGTAGTTAATAACATCAGAGGGAACTTTGCATGACTGACGCATCAACGGTCGCCTTTCGGCTTGTGCAGATCGTATGCGGTAAAGCCAAGCGACGTCGGGCGCGGTCTGTAACTGGATGGGTCTGGCCGACCGTGGTTTTCGTACTTTCCTGCGAAGTACGAAAGTACGAAAACCACGAAGGCACGTTGAGCAGGTCGCGCTTGCTTTTGACATCTAGTTAATGTTAAACCTTGTATTGTATTATACAAAGAGTAATGTTTTTTGTACTACAAAACACACGCGTTTGGCCGCTATCTAGCCTGATGGTAACCTAAGATGCGACCTAAAGTTGAGCACGCTTATCTAGATAAAGCATATTCACTCTTGCCTTGAAGACTTTTAATCCTATTGTATGGGATAAAGAATCAATCCGACAACCTGGTTGACCACAACCCAGTTCTTCAACCCACATTGAAGCAGCGTGAGTGCACAAGCATCAGGTCTTGTCCTAAATGTGACCTAATTTTTGAAGTGAAAACTTTTATAGCGGGGAAAAAAATCACGGGTAGGTGACGTCAACGAAACTTGCTCACGTGTCATATAAATTTCCAAATACAGTTTTAAGTTTTCACTTTTGTTGGCAGTCCTCATGATTGCTTATTAATTTTTTTTATATTCTAGCATGTGCATACTAGTAACAAAAGAGTCGCCGTTTTGATCATTTATGCAATGTTAGTAAGCGAAGCCTTGGACAAAGGCTAGTTTACAATATACGAGTGTAAAACAGGTATGGCGTAAGCAAACGCAGATTGAAAGAGCTTATATGCCATAGTGTTCTGTATATCTTTGTACGAAGATTGATATTCGCATGACAGTACATAATCTGTAGTTGGTTGATATAAGTACATATTCGCTCCAGCTATCTACATTATAACAGTGTTTCGAGGCGCTGGTGTTCTAGTTTGAAAGGTGTTGTACCCGACCTACGAAGCTTCCAGTCTATAGAATTGTTCTTGTTCTAAAATTGGTTATCACTAGTTCTAGTTAAGACTCTTTATTTTTAGTTGCAAAAAAAGTTGATATATAATTAGCGAAGAGACCATAAAAATATCTAGGAAAAAATATGAAGCGAAAATTAGACCGCACTTTACAACAAAATGTTTGCGGTGGGCGCACGCGTGCAGCGTAAAGCGACGTGCCTCATGAAATATTATTGAACGAGGTACTTGTAAAAAGCGCTGAAACTGCTCGCATTAATAGTTCCAGTGTGTTCCTTTATTAAAAAGTTTATAGTCTGCGTTACCGCGGGAGAATAATGGCGCGAAAGTGTTAGAGAGAAAAAATGAATTTTAACTATTCATAAATATCCCGCTTAGCCTTTTATGGCGGAGATTTTTCGACTTAACAGGAATTCGCCGAGCTTTGAACTAAGTGGGGAAAAATGTATCAACTTTCCGAACGTGAATAGTACAAATTGGGTGAGCGGCAAAATATACGTTCAGGAATATACTGCTGTTCGATTTTTGAAATTTTTATTCGTTAAATCTTCTGCAACGTTAAGCAGTCATCACGGTTCTTATCGACAGACAGCAGTCGTGAAACCACTTAATAGTTCTTCCGCCAACACGCATTGGAACAGCGTGAAAGAGTATGGTCCCAGCCTTCTCCAGTTGTGGGAAGACGGTAGGTCTACCCGTGTCCAGCAGTGGGACTTAAGGGTTGCGGCCATTTAAGTTTCCGAAAATATCCTGTTATAAAATGTATGAAGGTGGTAAAACCTTTTCTGTTTCTACCCCGGAGGCACAACCGCCACACCTATTTCTGCATTATAACAGCAGTGTTCTGATCTGAAGGGTGTCAGGAAGACATACTTAATCGAGGCGTTCCCACTTAGCCCTCAGGGGTAGCAACGCATTTGTGGTTGACTTAAGAAAGAACTTTGATTCTATCTTGGGTTAGTTACAGACGTCCATGGGCGGCAGTTATCATTTACCATCAGCATGCGTTTGCTACCGTCCTGTTATAAAAGAAAACATATACGAATATTATTTATTTCTCTTGCCGTAATCATGGTTTAGCTAAAGTTACAGGAAAAAGTAACGGGCGGTAATGTATTGAAAGCATTAGGGGAGCAAAAAATATTTTTAAATATTCATAAATATGCCGCTTAGTCTTTTATGGCGGAGATTTTTCGACTCAACCGTAATTTCGCAGAGCTTTGCACTAAGTGAAACAGAAAATGTATTAACTTGCAACAAGAGCGCAGTGTAGAGCAAATTGGTCCAGGTATAAATTAGGTTTCGGAATCCTTGTATTTAATTAAAATACCTTTCTATTATTTTTAAATTTCACAAAAGAGTATGAAACGCACTCATCGTTCACTTTTATTATAAACTGGCTGACCCAGCGCACTTCGTACCGCCTTCCCATCCCACAACATTTTTATTTATGAACCGATTTATATGAAACAAACACAGAGTGTTAAGTGAAGTTTACCACAGTACATCAGTCAATTCACCACCGCATTCGAATAGAATCAGCCGTTTCTGATATAAGCATGCATAAACGCACAGACAAACAAAAAAAATTTGGGTTCTATTCTTTAATCAAGTAATGTTTCCCGTTCGCTGGCCGATTATACACTGAACAGACGTTTGCCGCCGATTGGCGAGCATCAGCCATGAGGCCGATGCGTGGTTCGAGGAAAACAAGCGGGCAAGGGTATTGTCGGTGTATGTCTTATAATGTCTTTGTGTATAGAGTTCAACTATTCTACAATCACATCAAGGGTGCTGCCGATGGGAGACTTTGTTGAAAACTACTGCAGTAGTTGGAGTTAGATATGACGCGCGCAAAGTGAGACCTAATAAATAACGATAAAATACGTTCGAATGGTGGCTATCACACGAAAATACGGACAAAACTCAACTCAATTCGGCGCTTAGCTGGTTTCGTTTAATTCGGATAAAAAGAAATACCGCTATACTATAACGTCTAAGTTATTCCAAGAAGTCTCGGCGGTGTACCGTCTCATTCGCTGGTTCACTAATCTCGAGTGCCCAAGCTCGAATGACTAAAATCCTATAATCGTGGTTCGTTTCGCTGTCGACTGAGGTGTGCGGCAACTTGGTAAGCCTTGCTTGTTGCGTGAAATAGATGGCAAGGCGATAAAAGTTGTATGGTTATGTTCAAATACTATTTAATTTCATAAAACTGATTGATTGGTTATTACCAACAACCAAAGTGTGCCGTTGGGAACTCTTTACAGAATCCTACTTCATCCATACATTTAATATGCTATTTCGTATTTCGGAAACAACTGGCTCATTCTTAATTGGATTAAAAATGGATAAACCAGTTATTTGAATGTTTTAATCATAACAAAGCTTTCATGGAACGGTAGAGAGATTTGTCAATACTACTTTCAGCCCGCGACTTCGTTCTAGAACTTTTTCCGGATATTTTCGAAAGCCTCCTCGAAATGTTGTATACTTGTTCTACAGTGATTTTCCTAGGTTCAAGGATTAACAACATAGGAGATATCTTTTTATTTATTTATTAATTATTATATGATTTAAAGTGTGGCGAAATACTTTGATATTATAGGTTACTTTCGAAACTTCGAAACAATTGATTATTCCACGAAACCTATTTCCACTTGGGGGTAGAATAAAAATAATGCTATCTTGGTAAGTTAATTTTATTTCATGGTGAATCATCATCATCAGTCCTGTATGGACTGTCTGCTGCTGTGTTCTGGTGTGAAGGGTGTGGTGAGAGAGACGCACTTAACCGAGGCGTTCCACTTGGTCCTCAGGGTTAGCAACGCATTTGTAGTCGACCTAAGAGACAACGATCCTTTCTCGGGTTGATAGGCGTTCATAGGCGGTAACCACTGACTAGCAGGTGCATGCATGCTCGTTTGCTACCACCAAAATATATATATAAAAAAAATTTTACTATTTTAATTTTATTAGATGTTCCACGATTCAAAATGATTATTTTTTTAAAAATACGCACCGATGATTTGACAAGTGACATATGCGGAATGCGTGGGGAGAGGTTCATTCGAGCGACGCACATTTGGGAAATGTGAAAAGAGAATTGAGTTGTTTAAAAACATGAAAATTTATTTATATCAAAAGTAAAATGAATAAAATAAAAAAAGAACTCTACGTTCATATGTAATTATTTTGCAAATTGGAGATATGAATATGGTTTATTCATATACTGTTATAAAGTTTCCACATTTCCATGTTATATACTATTCTTACGATTCTAATACTAATAATTCTAAATGCGAATGTAACTCTGTCTGTCTGTAAGTTACCTTTTCACGGTTAGACTGCTGAACCAATTTTGATTAGATAGTCCCAAGATAGGACATAGGATAGTTTTACTCCAGAAAATCATCCTTTAATCGGTAAACGGAGAATAGCCCAAGATTATCCTCTACTTACTTTACAACAGACATTGGCCGCAACCCTTGTATGTCCCACTGCCGGGCACGGGCCTCCCGCAGCCGGAGGCTTGGAGCACGCCGCTCCGATGCGTGTTGGCGGGAAAAACCCAGTAGTTACTAACTAAATCATGTTCCTCAATCAAGTAACTAGTAACGTTACACGTAACTGTTACAATAATTAACCATTATTATTATAACAAAGGCCACACTATGTTAACTACGAATTTCCATGACACACGGCCCCGTTATTTGCCCGCTTTGTTTGATCGCCGATCCGTTCCGGAACGATGAATATGCAAATGTTTGTTCCGGAACAGAGTCTGGGTTGTCGATGGCGGCCATATTTAAGGTGTATTTTAATATAAATAGACGAATTACTAATTGATCGCACTTGGTCACGTGTTAGATTAAAGTCACATCCGTACTAGCGTGAATACGTTAACAAGTCGGAATTAATAAGTATAAGTAAATGTTCCACCGCCGATCCCTTCCGGAACGACGAATACGCAAATGTTTGTACCGAAACTGAGTCTGGGTTGTCTGTCGAAGGTGTATTTTAATATAAATAGATAAATATCCCATTGTTCGCACTAGACCATATGTTAGATTAGGGGTCTGAAACCGTACCAGTGAATACGTTGGCAAGTCGAAATTAATAGCTTATAGAGAAATAAATTAATAACTGACATTCTGTAAAATCCCGCTTGGCCACGTGTTAGATTTGTCTTTATCTTATGATTAAAATATTATGCTAGTGCGACGCTTAATTTATGATTTAATAATAAAGTTTTTTTAAACAGGTAAATAAATAGATGTAAATATTATTTGAAGCCAATTAAAAAAAAATATTTTAGGAAATATTTATATATATATATATTCTAATTAAAAGCATAATATAATAATACTAATAAAAGTATACCTGATGTTTTCAATTAGAATTCGGATTCCACTCTCTATTCGGACGCTTAGCGTCGAAAAATTCAGGAATATTTTCGCGATTTGCTTCGAGACATTCAAATGTTTGTCCCGGGATAACGTCCGGATACTTGAGAGATTTTCGTGAATTACCTGAAAAAGAAAATTTAATTTAAAAATTCTGTGGATGTAAGCGACTTAAATATTCTCTTCCCTCTCTCCTTAAATATACTCCGGAAACACCACCGCCACACCTATTTCCGCCGTATAACAGCAGTTCTTGCTGCTGTGTTTTAGCTTGAAGGTTATGGTCAGGGAGACATACTTAACCGAGGCGTACCAACTTAGTCCCAGGGGTAAACATGGTCGACCGAAAAAGGAACTTCGATCCTGTGTTTGTTGATTACAGATGTTGATGGGCGGCAGTAACCACTTACCATCATGCGGCCTGCGTGCTCGTTTACTACTTCAATGTTATAACTATTGTACATCGTAAGAATCCGTTACTATTATTATTAACATAATTAGAACGGACCTTTTCAAAGTGGACGATAACGTCCCATTGAAGACACTGGAGCCCTACTAAGAGGCGGTAAATGAAGTTTTATTTGGAGTGAACACTGAAAAAACAGGAACTAACACCCATAATTCACAGAGACGCCATGGCGACCTCGCCGGCTACGTATTCAAACAATTCGTATTAACGGGCGAAGTCGCCAATCAGTCGTCAAGTGGGTTATCTACCATACATTTCCATATATAACATTGTTTGTTTAAATAAATCTCGGAGGGCGCTATAAAATAATTGAAGTCAAAGTGGGTAATAGATGAAGAGGTTTGAGAACCTCTGTTTTAACATATATCTCCCCTTAACGTCCCATGCATACGTCAT